>PVIU01003288.1:0-148647 GCA_004026605.1 Ondatra zibethicus
ATTGATTTCTTTCTTTTCTCTGTGAGGAACCTAGATAGCATCTTTCAGCACTGTGATATATGGCTAGTGATGTGGGATTACTCCTTTTATTCTGTGAATACCATTGGCTAATAAAGAAAGGGAAATGCAAGCTTGCAGAAAAGAATGATTATCAGTTGTATTCATCTGTTACACCAATGAACTACAACAATGAACAGCGTGACAACATATGCTGAAAGACATAACAATGTCACATACAGCCTGATGGTCACCAACAGTCACCTAATTGAAGTCAAGTCCTGTTCAATCAATAGGAGGTAGTTCCTGCATGGTAAGTATACTATAATTTAGATATCTACCTGTGACCAGTGAAGCTATAGAACCTAAAGAAGAACTTACTACTTCAGTTCCCTAAATCTGTATAATTGCTAACTGAATGCTAAAAGCTTATCAATAAATTGTCTAACCCCTCAACAAAGAAATTATTTTTTGAAATAGATGGAGATCGTTGCAGAAAGCCACAAGTAATCAAAATGTAGAGAGAGATGTGCATGCAGAAAAGGCTTTTTTCTATTTTTCTATAATCAGAACTAGCTTTTCAAAGATAAAAACTATATTGCTCTACTCCTCCCAGAAAGAATAAAGGTTTAGTACTGAGTGAAGATTTAGAGACCATTTCTCTGAGGAAAAAAGTGCATCAGGGGAACCTACATTGATAGGCCTTATTGATAAGCCTATATTTGTAAAATAATATTTGGAAGCTTGAAGTTCTTTGGAGATAAATCTCTCCCTCATAGTTAGCAGCTTGTAAAAAGAGGCAGCAGGAGCTTTATTAGTGACAGACAGGATTGAATCTGAGTAAAATCTCTAGTCCACAGTAAAGACATGGCATATCACACTGGCTAAAAGTTCCTGATGCTGCTATCTCACTGCAGGATTTTTGATAAGGATCAGATGTCCTTAAAGAGTGCCACATGATAACTCACACTTGCTACTCTTGAAGATGATCTTGTGTAGTAAAGAGGAGCAGGCTGCGTTTCTGGCACCCGGCTAGCTTATACCCAAAATAACCACACCAAAATTATATTAATTAAACACTGCCTGGCCCATTATATCTAGCCTCTTCATGGGCAACTCTCACTCTTGATCTAACCCTTATCTAATAATCTGTGTATCACCAAGGGGTCGTGGCTTACCAGGAAGATTCTAACCTACGTCCATCTCAGGCCAGAGATTCATGGCGTCTGCCACACTGCCTTCTTCCCAGCATTCTGTTCTGTCTACTCCGCCCACCTAAGGGCTGCCCTATCAAAAGGCCAAGGCAGTCTCTTTATTCAGCCAATGAAAGCAGTACAAATACAGAAGGACCTCGTACACCAATCTTAGTTCGGTTACCACCATCTGCATGTATCACAGTGTATCACAACTATCCAAACCTCTAGTCTTTTGCCCTCTTTTGATTTCTGCACATGCCAGGCATGCACTTGGTATACATACATATATATGCAGGCAAACTACTAAACATAGAAATTTAGTGAATAAGTTTATGAATAAATTTATAGGAAAGAACAAAGTGTGCAGGATCTGGGAGAAGTTGGATGTAGGAAAACCGTAGTCAGAATAAACTGAATAAAATATAACTATTATTTTTAAAAAAAAACTTGTTAATTGTATGTTTATTCATTCAAAAATGAGAAAAATAAACAGAACTCTTTTCCTTACTCTTGTTCAGTTTTTATCTCATTTACATACATTGTATTTGGAGACTATTTTTTTAATTTTAAATTTATCTTTTCTGAGCAGTGGATGGGAGGGACTAAAGAGGAGTTGGGATGGAAACAGGAGGAGAAGATGGAGGGGAAAGTGTTGTTGGTATGTAAAATAAATAAAAATTTTAAAATAAGAAAATTTAAAATTTAATAAATCTATTTTCAGTGAAAAAGTATAAAATTACCATTTCTTTAAAGGATTAATCCCTAAAACCTTGTCATCCATGTAAGAAGAGACAAAATGCTTTATGTAAGGCATTTGTGCTAAAGACATTAGTTCATTACTTTTTATTTGTGATGATATTTACATATATATGCAATATGTGTGCATGTGTGTATGTAGGTGCATGTGTACGTGTATTTGTGTCTTAGTTAGGGCTTCTATTTTGGTGGAAAAACACCATGAGCTAAAAGAAAGCTGGGGAGAAAAGGGTTTATAAACCTTACACTTCCACATTGCTCTTCATCACTAAAGAAAGTCAGGATAGGAACTCAGACAGAACATCCTGGAAACAGAAGCTAATTAAAAGGCCTTGGAGGACTGTTTCTTACTGACTTGCTTCCCCAGCTTGGTCAGCCTCCCTTCTTTTATTTAAAAAAAATTAAACAATATTTTTAATTTATTTGTTGGGGAATATTATTTTAAGGTGTGTGACTTTTTATGCTACATTTGTTAAACTCTGTAAAGCTGTGATTCGCTGCCTATCTAAAACACCTGATGGTCCTAATAAAGAGCTGAATGCCCAATAGAGAGGCAGTAGCAAGGATATGCAGGGCTAGCAGGCCAAGAGTATAAAAGGAGAAATGAGGAGAAAGAAGAGCAAGAAAACAAGGAGAGGAGGACATTAGGGGTCAGCTACCCAGCCACCCTGCCTCCCAGCCGGTCACAGAGTAAGAAGGAAAGAAAGGTATACAGAAATAGAGAAAGATAAAAGCCCAGAGGCAAAAGGTATTTAGGATAATTTAAGTTAAGAAAAGCTGGCAAGGAACAAGCCAAGCTAAGGTCAGACATTCATATGTAATAATAAGCCTTCATGTGGTGGGCCCCTCAACAAACCAGAAGTGTAAAATATTTATTCATTTATTTTACATCTTGACTTTAGTTTCCCCTCCCTTCCCGCCTCCCAGTCCCCACCACCTCCTCTCTGCTCTGCCTCCAAACCTCTCCCCCTCTGTTTCTATTAAGAAAAGGACAGGACTCTCACGGATATTAACAAATCATTGAAAATTTAGTTGCAGGAAAACTAAGCACCTCCCTTGTTTTAAGGCTGTGCCAGGCAGCTCAACATAAGGAAGAGGGTCTCAAAAGCAAGCAAAAGGGTTAAAACCAATTCTTGCTCCCAATGCTAGCAGTCCCACAAGAAGACCAAGTTATGCAACTGTCATGTATAAATACACACACACACACACACACACACACACGTCGAGTGCCTAGATCAGTCCCATGCTGGCTCACTAGTATTCAGTTCATTCACTGTGAGTCCTGATTATACCAGGTTAGTGGATTCTGTGGTTGTGTGGTTGTTTTTTTTTATTATATTTTTTTTAATTTTTTTTGTGGTGTCCTTGACCCCTCTGGCTTCTATAATTCTTTTCTCTTCAGTTGTATTTCCTGAGCTCAGCCTATGGTTTGGCTGTGGGTCTCTGCATCTATTTATATCAGTCACTGGATGAAAGCTATCCAATGAAAATTGGTCTAGGTGCCAGACTATGGGCACAGCAGGATATCATTAAGCATCATTATAATGACATATTTTTTTTTTCTAGTCGTAGTTGGTTCTAACCTAGGTCTCTGAGCCAGGCAGTGTCAGAAGTAGGCTCGCTTTTGTGGCATGATTCTGAAGCTAGACCAGTTATTAGTTGGTCACTCCGACATCATCTGTGCTATTCTTATCGCAGCCATTCCATAGGCAGGAGAGCTGTACGTTGGAGGGATGTGAGGCTGGGTTGGTGTCCCAGTATCTTCACTAGAAATCTTGCCTGGTCGCAGGAGATGGCCAGTTCAGAATATGTGCTTGGAGTGCCCTCATGCATGGAGTCTTATCTGGGGTCATCCTTTTAGAATCCTGGCAAATTATTTTGTTCCAGGTTTCTACCTCACCTTGAAGTGCCCTTTCCCCAATTCCAGCCATTCTTAAGAACTTTCACCCTCTATTCCTTCCCCCACCTGATCACTCATATGCCACCTACGCATCTCATGTATTCTTCTCTATTTCTTCTTCCAAGAGAGATCCAAACACATCCCTGTTGAGCTCTTATTACCTAGCCTCTTTGGGTCTAAGAATTATAGCATGGTTATCCTTTACTTTACAGCTAATGTCCTGTTGTAAGTGAGTACTGTCATGTTTGTTTTTCTGAGACTGTCTTACCTTATTCAGGATTTTTCAAGTTTCATCCATTTGCCTTCAATTTTCATGATGTCATCATTTTTAAAAGCAGAGTAATACTCTATTGTGTAAATGTACCACATTTTCTTTGTCCATTATTCAGGTGAGGGTCGTCTAGTTTGTTTCTATGTTCTGTTTTTTTTTTTTTTTTTAAATAAAGATGCTGTGAGCATCGCTGAGTAAGTGTCCTTGTAGTATGATTGAGCATCCTTTGGGTCTATGCCAAGGTATGGTATAGCTGGGTCTTCAGGTAGATTGATTCCTATTTTCCTGAGAAACCACCATATTGATTTTCAAAGTGGCTGTGCAAGTCTGGACTCCAACCAGCAGTGAAGGAGTGTTCCCCTTGTTTCACATCCCCTCCAGTAATACACTTGTGTTTTTGATCTTAGCCATTTTGACAGGTTTAAGGCAGAGCCTAGGAGTTATTTAGATTTGCATTTCCCTAATGGCTAAGGATATTAAACATTCTTTAAGTGTTTATCAGCCATTTGAGATTCTTCTATTGAGAATATTCTGTTTAGATTTGTACCTGATATTTTAAATGAATTATTTTGGTTTTTGATGTTTCCTTTCTTGAGTAGTTATATATTTTGGAAATCACCCTTCTGTCAGATATGGAGTTGGAGAAGATGTTTTAACATTCTCTAGGCTGTCATTTTGTCTTATTGACTGTGTTTATTGCCTTATATAAGCTTTTAAATTTCATGGGGTCCCGTTTACTAATTGTAAATCTTAGAGCTTGTACTATTGATGTTCTGTTCAGGAGGTTGTTTCCTATGCCAATGTGTTCAGTGCTACTTCCGACTTTCTCTTTTATCAAGGTCAGGGTATCTTAATTTATGTTGAGGATTTATCACGTTGGACTTGAGTTTTCTGCAGGATGATAGATGTGGATCTATTTGCATTCTTCTATATGCCAACATCCAGATATGCCAGGACCAACTCACTGAAGATGCTTCCTTTTTTCATTTTATAATTTTGTAGAAAATTAGATTCCATATATGTATGGATTTTTGAATGGCCTTTGAGTGAGTTCCATTGACTAACTTGTCTGTTTTCATGACAATACCATGCAGCTTTTCTTACTACAGCTCTGTAGGATAGCTTGAAATCAGAAGTTGGGATTCCTACACAAGTAATTTTATTCCATAGGATTGTTTAAGCTATTAAGGTGTTTTTGCTTTTCAATCTGAAGTTGAATATTGTTCTTTTGAGGTCAGTAAAGAATTCTTTGGCATTTCAATGGAAATTGCTTTGAATTTGCAGATTGCTTTTGGTATGATGGCCATTTTTACTATGTGAGTCCTACTGATCCATGAGCATGGGAGATATTTTCATCTTCTGATAACTTCTACAAGTTCTTTCTTCAAATATTTGAAAGTCTTGTCATACAAGATGCTCACTTGTTAGGTTAGAGTTACAACATGACATTTTTTAATATTTATGATTATTGTGAAGGGTGTTGTTTCTCTGATTTCTTCTCATCCTGTTTTTTTATTTGTATATTGGAGTACTACTTATCATCAATATTATTTTTTAGTTAATCTTGTATCCAGCTACTTCACTTAAAGTGTTTAAAAGCAGTAGGGATTCCTTGGTAGAATTTTTAGAATTGCTTGGGTATTCTATTATATCATCTGCAAATAATGATACTTTAACTTCTTCTTTTCAAATTTGTATTCCCTTTATCTCCTTCAGCTGTCATATTTTCAAGCTAGAACTTCAAATACTGTTATATATATCTGGAGAGAGTGGGTAGCCTTCTCTTCTTCCTGATTTTAGTGAAATTGCTTTGAGTTTCTCTTCATTTAATTTGATGTATTTGATGTTGGTTCTACACTGGCTGTGTATTGCCTTTATATTATTTAGGCATGTTCTTGTAACCCTTAAGTCTGCAATACTTTTATCATGAATTATTGATTCATTTTGTCAAAGGTTTTTTTTCAATATTTTACAAGATGATCATGAGGTGATTTATTTTTTCATTTGTTTATATGCTGTATTACATTGAAAGATTTTCTTATGTTGAACTATCCCCATATCTCCGGGGTGAAGCCTACTTGATCCTATGGGTGATCTTTTGATGTTCTCTTGGATTTGGTTTGAGTATTTTATTGAGTATTTTTACATAAATATTTGTGGGTGTAAATGATCTGAAATTTTCTTTCATTTTTGTGCAATACTGTGTTTTGTGCATCAGAGTGACTGTGGCCTCAGAAAGGGAAATTGGCAATGAGAATTCTGTTTCTGCTTTGTGGAATAATTAATGAAGTGTTGGTATTAGCTCTTTTTTGAAAATTTGGTAGAATTTTGTGCTAAAAATATGAGACCCTGGAATTTATTTGTTCGGGGAATTTTTAATATACTCTCATATCCTTAGAGATTCTATGTCAATTTAAACTGTTTATCTGATCTATATTTCTTTGGTAAGTGGTATGTATCAAGACATTTTTCCATTTCTTTGAGATTTTTCAAATTTGTGTTGTATATGTTTTTGAAATATAATCAACCAAATGATTCTCTTGATTTCCTCCATGTCTGGTTCTGGCTTGGTCAATTTAGATATTCTCTTTGTGTTTTACTTAGTTTGGATAAGCTATCTTGCTGACTTTCTCAAAGAAGCAGTTATTTGTTTCATTGATTATTGGTATTATTCGCTGTGTTTCTTTTATTGATTTTATGATTATTTTCTGCTGTTCACTTCTCTTGAAAATATTTGCTTCTTTTTTTTCTGGAGCTTTCAGGTATTCTGTTAAGTTACTAGTATGAGATTTTTCCAAAGTCTTTATGAAGGCACTAAGTGCTATGAAATTTCCTCTCAGCACCTCTTTCAAATGTCCCGTTAGTTTGAGTATGCTGTACACTAATTTTCATTGAATTCTTGAGTTACTTTCTTATTTCTGCTTTGACCCAGTGGTAATTAAGTAGAGAGTTCTTCAGTTTCCATGAATTTGTTGACTTCCTCTTGTGTCAGTTTTTGTTGAAATCCAGTTTTATTCCATGATGGCCTGATAGGATTAAGGGGGTTATTTATATTTTCTTGTATTGGATGAGACTTGCTTTATATGACTTACTAATGTGAACGGGAATATAGTCAATTTTGGAGAATGTTCCATGAAGTGAATCAGAAGAAAATGTATTCTTTTCTGTTTGGGAGAAATGTTCTGTAGATATCTGTTAGGTCCATTTGAATCATGACATCTGTTAGCTCTAGTATTTCTGTTTAGTTTCTCCTGGACAATCTGTCCATTGGGGAAAGTGGGGAATTTACTGATGGAAGTTTCTAGACTCTCTGTGTATTTTCCAACTTTACATGGCTTTTTTTCTTACTCTATTTCTTTTTGGAGGAGTTTTTCTATCTGTTTTTCTTTTCTCTCCCAAGCCTACATATATTTTTAAACACACTATATACTGTTTAGAATTTTTTCATCTGAATCTATCTTTACTTTACACCTCTATCTTTTTCTGACCACATGAGTCTTGAATCTGCTAAGTGGAATGGCTACGATTAAAACTGCAGCTTTGGTAGCTGGTTCTACCCCATTCCTTAGCTTCCTGAGAGTTTAGCTCCATAGTGTAGGTACAGGCGGTGGCCATGGTTATCACCACAACTCTGTGGAGTTTTTAGGTTCAAACCACAACCAAGAAGCATGTCGCCTACTGTTCAGAAACAAAATTTAAATGTTTGGTGGCACGGCCTCTTAAAAAAGCTGTAAGGTGTTTTCCACCAACAGTGTCAGGAAACCTAACTTAGAAGAGTTGCACATCTACTTGCCTCTAGTGAACAGAGACTACCTGAGAAAATGCTTCTACCAAGAAGCTGTACTTAACTCTGTTATTTTGTGTCTAGAATTATTTCCCAAACTATCTAAGGTTTTATGTGGGTGTAGCTGCTAAATGTCGGGCACTACTTGTAGACACAAGTTTCTGTCCTGCCAGATACTGTAGCCATTCAGTCCCAAAGTAATACACAGAGGCTTAAATTAATTATAAACTGTTCAGTCTACTAGTTCAGGCTTATTATTAACTAACTCTGACCCTTTAAATTAACCCATAATTCTTGTCTATGTTTTGCCATATGACTTGGTAACTTTTCTTAGTACGGCGTTCTCATTTTGCTTTTTATGCATCTGGCTGCTGACTGACTCTTTTCCTTCCTTCTTCCCAGAATTCTCTTAGTGTGATTTATCTTCAGTATTATCTCCATGACAATTGTGGGTTCCCTTGTGTTTGAGGCAGAGATGTTGAGAATTAAGATGTCATCTTGGTGGATATTTACTTTGATGAGTATGAAGTATCTTTCACAATCTCTTTTGAATTATTTTGGTTTCAAGACTATTTTGTTAGATATTAGAATAGCTTGACCATCTTGCTCTTTGGAGCCATTTGCATGGAAATATTTTTCCAATCTTTTACTCTGAAGTAATGTTTGTCTTTGATGTTGAGGTGTGTTTCTTGAATGCAACAGAAGTATGGACCCTGTTTTCATATCCATTCTGTTGTCCTATCTTTTTATTGTCAAATTGAGACCAATGATATTGTGAGATATTAATAACAAGTGGTGGTTAATTCCCATTACTTTTTTGTTGTTGGTGGTGTTGGTAGTGGTCATGGTGGTGTGTGTCTGTGTGTTTTCCTTCTTTGCGTTACAGTGGTGCGAGAGATTATTTATTGCCTGTATCAGACTTCCTTTGAGCCACTAATCATCTCCTAAATCATGATATATAAAGGTAATATTAGTTATGAATGCTTGTCCTTAGCTTGTGCTTGTCCTAACTTTTATAACTTAAATTAACCTAATTCTCTTCATCTATGTTTTGCCATGGAACATTTTAACTTTCTTTTATTTTGCATATCCAACTCTGTGTCTTGGTGTAGGACATCCTTTTGTTTATGTGTTGCTTTCAGCATCCCCATACACCACAAAGAAGTTTGGAGAGAAAAAAATGTGCCCATATTCACAAATATTGTTTATAAATGTTCTTTTACATTTAAAGGGGGATATGATATAGATATGAATAATTTGCATGGGTATAAATCTTGATATATTGATACAAATTTAAAGTCAATTTTGTCATATGTATATGTATTTCTGATCTTGATTAAGGTGTTGTGATTGTGTAGCTCATTTAAAAATGTAATGGATAATTAAGAAATATAGGTTAACATAATCATCTGTAATAGTCAAGTTTGTAGTCATGTTAGATTTTCTAGATGTACATAGATATATTTCAGATAGGCATTCTTTATATCTTTCAAAGACTACAGAATATGGCATTTAAGATGTTTCAATAACTTAGGGCTTTTCATGACAATGAGACATGTCTGCTCCTGGCAGGAACAAGCTACTTCCTGAAGAATATGGGCATTGAAGAGGCTCCTATGGACTTTGCTAGCCATTTGGGCAAGAAACTGCTCTTGTCTGGACTGCTTAACTGGACTCAAAGGACCCACAGAGAGAGGACTGCTGAACTTGCCTAAAGGTAAGATGATCCTTCAGGGTTCCTGATTCATGAAACAGTCTGCGAGACATTCTGCATGATACAGAAGAAAGTGACTGAACTGTCTTTAAAATGTCCTGCTTCATGGAAAAGTCTGCTGGATACTATGGGCCTGTAGGCTGAAGATAGATGCCCTAACAGTACAGAATAACTTTGGGTGACTGTCCAGGCAGCAAGATGTCTCTGTCATTTCTAGAGTTTTGGAAGTTGCTCACTTCTTGTTTATTTACGTAATATGTCCTTCTAGAGTCTTTGATGGAGTTGAAGAATAGATAGATAGTTATAGTTTTCCTTAGTTATGATAAAAGATAAAACAAATATAAATATTGTAACTATAGTTTTTATTTGATATCTGTTTTATTATATGTAGTTTTACTATGTTAAAGTTAAAGCCTTCCTTTTTGTTTAAACAGAAAAGGAAATGGTGTAGGAGTTCCTTCTGTTTATGTGTTGCTTTCATTGGTTGAATAAAGAAACTGCCATGGCCTTTTGATAGGGCAGAACTTAGGTAGGCAGAGTAGACAGAATTAAATTCTGGGAGGAAGAAAGTAGGGTCAGAGCGAGCTGTGATGGAGACGCCAGGTCAGACATGCTAAACCTTTCCTGGTAAGCCATGTCCTTGTGGTGAACACAGATTAATAGAAATGGATTAAATCAAGATGTGAGAGTTAGCCAATAAGATGCTAGAGATAATGGGCCAGGCAGTGATTTAATTAATTCAATTTCTGTGTGGTTATTTCGGGTATAAGCAAGCCAGGCAGCCAGGATGAAAAGCAGGCCCTCTCTCCTTTAACAGTGTCTGTCTGTCTTGCGGCTGCCTGGGTGACTGGCCTTGGGCATCATGCTCTCATTCTTCTTCATTCTCTTCTCTCTTGTTCTCTCCTCCTCCTACCTATTCTCTCTGCCTGCCAGCCTAACCTATCCCTCTATTGCCTATTGGATAGATTTTCAGCTTTTTATTAGACCAGTGAGGTGCCTTAGGCAGGCAAAGTAAAGCAGCAATATATCTTTACATAATTAAACAAATGTAGTATAAACAACAGCAATCTAATTAAGCAAGTGTAACATAGAGAAATGTAACACATCATTACATAGTCAAAATAACAGTCCACACCAATTGCCTGTGCTTTTATGAGTGTAATTAAACTATGTGTGTGTATAGTTTTAATATATAATATAACTATATATAGTTTTATTGAGCTATATATTTTTCCGTGCTCTCCTCCCTTCCTCTCCCTCTCCCCCACTTCTACCCTCTCAAATAGTCCCCATGCTCCCAATTTACTCAGGAGATTTTGTCTTTTTCTATATCCAATGTAGTTTAAATCCATGTAGGTCTCTCTTGAGTCCTCATTGTTGTCTAGGTGCTCTGGGATTGTGAATTATAGGCTGGTTTTACTTTGCTCTATGTCTAAAATCATTTATGAGTGAGTACATTGATATTTGTCTTTCCGGGTCTGGGTTTCCTCACCCAATATGTATGATGATTTCTAGATACATTCATTTGCCCGCAAATTTCAAAATGTCTTTGTTTTTATCTCCGGTGTAGTACTCCATTGTGTAAATATACCACATTTTCTTATCCATTCTTTGGTTGAAGGCATTAAGGTTGTTTCCAAGTTATGGCTATGACAAACAATGCTGCTATGAACATAGCTGAGCATATGTCCTTGTGGTACAACTGAGCATCTTTTGGGTATATACCCAAAAGTGGTATTACTGGGTCTTGATGTAAGTTATTTCCTAATATTCTGAAAAATCGCAATGCTGATATCTAAACGGCTGTACCAGTTTGCACTCTAAACAGCAATGCTCTAGTGTTCCCTTTACCCCACATCCTCTCCAGCATAAGGTTTCATCAGTGTTTTTGATCTTGGCCATTCTAAAAGGTAAAAGAAGGACTCTCAGAGGTTTTTGATTTGCATTTCTCTGATGACTAAGGATGTTGAGCATTTCCTTAAGTGTCTTTGGCCATTTTAGATTCCTTTGTTGATATTTCTCTGTTTAAGTCTGGACCCCATATTTTATTGGATTATTTGTTTTTTTGATGACCAATTTCCTGAGTTCTTTGTATATTTTGGAGATTGTCCCTCTGTTGATTGTGGGGTTGGTGAAGATCTTTTCCCATTCTGTAGGCTGCTGTTTTGTCTTATTGATCACGTCCTTTGCTTTACAGAAGCTTCTCAGTTTCAGGAGGTCTTGTTTATAAATTGTTTCTCACAGTATCTGTGCTATTGGGGTTATATTTAGGAAGTGTGGTTGGCTTTATATTGAGGTCTTTGATCCATTTCGACTTGAGTTTTGTGCATGGTGATAGATATGGGTCTATTTTCATTTTTCTTCATGGTGATATCCAGTTTGACAGTGCCATTTGTTGAATATGCTTTCTTTTTTCCATCTTACATTTTTTATTTTAATTCTTTTTCAAAAATTAGGTGTTTGTAGGTGTGTGGATTGATATCTGGGTTTCAATTTGGTTTTATGCCAATGCCAGGCTATTTTCAGTACGGTAGCTCTTTAGTAGTTTGAAGTCAGGGATTGTGATACTTCTAGAAGTTACTTTATTGTACAGGATTATTTTGGCTCTCCTGGGTCTTTTGCTTTTCCATATGAAATTGAGTATTGTTCTTTCAAGGTCTGTGAAGAAATTTTCTGGAATTTTGGTGGGCATTGCAAATGGTTTCAGTGTAGAATTCTATCGAGTTTCAAAGAAGAAACAGAACGAATATTGCCAAACTCTTTTTGTGAGGCTACAATTACCCTAAAAACAAACCACACAAAGACATTAATAAGAAAGAGAATTAAAGATCAATTTCACCCATGAACATTGATGCAGAAATACTCAATAAAATGCTGGCAAACCAAACTGGGTGGTGGTGGTTCATGCCTTTAATCCCAGCACCCAGCACTCGGGAGGCAGAGGCAGGTAGATCTCTGTGATTTCCCTGTCAGACTGGTCTACAAAACCTGGTCCCTGGTCCCAGGACAGTCTCCAAACCCTGTTTTAAATATATGTGTGTGTGTGTGTGTGTGTGTGTGTGTGTGTGTGTGTGTGTGTGTGTGTGTATCCAGCACGATCAAGTTGGCTTCATCCCAGAGATTCATGGACAGTTCTACATACAAAAATCTGTCAAGATAATCTACCATATAAACAAACTAAAAGAAATAGGCCATATGATCATCTCATTAGATGCTTAAAAACCCTTCAACAAAATAAAACATCCCTTCATGATAAAGGTCTTGGAAAAAGCAGGAATATAAGGATCATACCTAAACATAATAAGGGAAATATACAGCAAGCCAATAGCCAACATCAAACTAAATGAAGAGAAACACAAAGTGATCACACTGAATCAGGAACAAGACGAAGTTTTCTACTCTCTCCATGTCTATTCAATATAGTACTTGAGGTTCTAGACAAAGCAATAAAACAACAAAAAGAGGTCAAGGGGATACAAATCAGGAAAGAAAAGTCAAACTCTCGGTATTTGCTGATGACATTATATTTTACATAAATGACCCAAAAAATCTACCAAGGAACTTCCACAACTCATAAACACCTTCACTAATTTAGTAGGAATCAGGATTAACTAACAAAATTAGTGGCACTTCTTTACACAGATGATAAATGGGCTGAGAAAGAAATCAGAGATCACCCTTCACAATAGCCACTAAGAAATAAAATATCTCAGAGTAACTCTATCCAAATAAGTGGAAGACCTTAATGACAAGAACTTTAAATCTTTGAAGAAAGAGACTGAAGAAGACACCAGAAAATGAAAAGATCTCCCTTGCTCTTGCATAGGTAGAATTAACATCGTAAAAGTAGCAATCTTACCAAAAGCAAAATACGTGTCTGTCTTTATATTATTTACCCCTTTTCACTTGTTTTCTTCAATATTCTTTCTTTTTTCTTTATGTTTAATACTTTGATTATTATGTGGTGTGTGGAATTTCTTTCCTGTTCCAACCTTTTTGGTGTCCTGTTAGTTTGTTTTACTTTTATTGACATGCAGGCATCTTGGAGAGCAACTAAGAATGGACACTGTGAGAGGAATAGGAAAGGCCATTGGTAAGTGTGCATCTTCCATGGCAGTTGAAAGCCTAGGCCTAAAGGGGTCATGAGAAGGAGCTTAGTCTTGGCATCACAGGAAAGCCTAAGAGGACCTTTTGGAGAATGTTTATCCCAGTTGCAGCAGAAGATCCTAGTGTTTTGGAGATGCCAGCTACAAGGAATGACCAACAAGAACAGTAGCACTGGAGTGTAGCCAGCAGGAGTCTAGAGGATGAACTGTGTGTACTAATGAGGGCAGACCCGGAGAAGTGACCTAAGCCCTTTGGAGCCATCTAGAAGATCATGAGTAGATCAGAAATACTGAGAGGTTGAATTTTTTTTTTTTTTTTGCTTTGATTTGATTGTAACTATACCCAATTCTTCCCTCTTGAAGTAAGGAAGTATATCACTCGAGTACACAACTGAGAGATTTTGAATTTCAAAAGACTTTGGATTTTTAAAGAGATTGACTATTTTAAAGGAACTGGAATTTTATTTAATTTGCTAAGATTGTGGTTCTTTTAATGCTTTTGAGGTCATTCATGGGGTGAGTAATAAAGGAATGGTTGTGATTTAATAGTGATGTGCTTTTATGTCAAGTTGAAAAAGGGTCTATGGTCCTGAATGGTTTTGTGTAGCAACATGCCACAAGCTATAGAGTCATCAGAGGAATGAGCCTAAGCTGAGTAAATGCCTTCTTGAGATTCTGCTGTGAGAAATATTCCCATTTAGTGATTACGGGTGAGGACCCAGACCATGGTGTGTGGTGTCATCTCTGGACTTCTAATTCTGAGTTCTCTAAGAATGTGGGCTGAGCAATCCATGGAAGCAAGTCAGTAACAGCTCTCCTCCATAGCCTCAGCATCAGTTCTGTCTAGGATCCTGTCCTGTTTAAGTTCCTGTCCTGACTTCCTTCAGTGCAGTGATGAATAGCAATGCTAAAGTGTGAACCTAATAAATCCTTTCTGCCTCAACTTGCTGTTTTGTTGTAGTGTTTTCAATCACAGCAAAAAAACTCTAAGACAGGCATTTTCTCAACTGAGGATCCTCCGTCTCTGATGACTAGTTTGTGTCGAGTTGACACAATACCAACTAGTACAATATGCTTGTTTGTACTTCACAGAGACCCTCCACAGTTAATCTCTGCTCTCTATGTATATTGTCTATACAAGTTGTTCTATGAAATGTAGGGTTCTGCTTACCTCTGACTCGCTAGTTTGTCCATACATGCATTTTTTAATGGTGGTTCTGAGGATGAAAACATAGACCCTTATGCCTTTGTTTCAATAACTTTATTAATTTTCTCATTTTCAGCCAGTGTTGTAAAGACTTTAATAAATAATACAAAAATTCAAAATAAAATATAAGTTGCAAATGACATGTATATTGCAATAGATTACAAATGTAGTCTTGCCCCAAGATTTTGCTATGATAATTGTCATGAGGTAACTTTTCCCCAAAGTTTCATTGTGCTACAAATTTAAAAATTAAACTACTCAAGGTCATATTCCAGAAGTATGGACCAGTCTAGCTAACTAAGTCAGGCAGAACTAGTTTTCCTTCTTGCTTCTCATGAATCATCATCCTCCTAGCAGTAGATCTTGTATGGATTGTCAACAGCAGGTAGAATACATGGTGCTACATATGTAGCTTAAAGATACATGTTGATCTGCTGGCAAAAAAGGAAACACTGATCCAGGCATTGCTCTTTGAAAGCTCAAAGAAATTCCTTCAACAAAGCCACACATCTTAAACCTTTTCACACTGTGCTACTCCACGATGACTAAGCAATCAAATCTGTGAAACTATGGAGGAAGGCATTCTTATTCTAACCACCACAAGGACTAAATAATTTGTTGATGTGGGAGTCCCCTCTGTGTGCTCTGATTACCATTAACGAATAAAGAAACTGCCTTGGCCTGTTAATAGGGCAGAACTTAGATAGGCAGGGAGGACTGGATTGAATGCTGGCAGAAAGAAGGGCAGACTCAGGGAAATGCCATGGAGCTGCCACCAGAGTAAGACATGTCAAAACTTTTCCAGATGGGTTAAACTAAGATGCAAGAATTAGTGAATAAGAATCTAGAATGAATGGGCCAAGCAGTGATTTAATTAAGACAGTTCCAGTGTGATTATTCAGTTCTAAGCTAGCCAGGCAGCTGGGAAAAAACAAGTGGCTCGCTCCCTCCAACAAATTGGTGGACCAATGTGGTGGACTGAATCCATGTAAAACCTGAGGAGGCTTGGAAAGGTACTCTAGACACAAAAAACAAAGTTTAGCCACATTTATTTTAGCTGGTGGCTGGCCACAGCTTCATTAAGAGAGGTTTTCCTGATTCAGCCATAGCATCAAAAAAGCCACGCGACTGTAAAACACAGCTTTTTGGACCATGCAGCCAGCACAAATTCGGGATAAGGAGTATTTGAATGGCGTTTGTGGGCTTGGGTGTTTGGGTGCCCACTCAGGGTTGGGAGGAATGTAGCTGAGATCATGCCCACAGCTCAGTGCTCATCGCCTGGGCAGGCAGCGGGATCCAGTCTGCTAGGCATGCACAGGCACGAGAGAATGGCAGTTTCCTGCCACCATACACAGAGATGTTTCCAGGCTGTGAAATGTGCTGCATGGCAGATTTAGCGATTACTCAGATAAAAAGGGTTTAAGTGATGCATGCTCATTCTCAGAGTTAAAGTGCTGAGGGCAGCTCCTACCATATCTGGCAGTAATGATACGTCCACCAGCTTGAAAGTGGAGAGAGGTGGAGCCAGCATGCACAGCAGCTGCAACCAAGCTGCTTACAATTTTAAAAGTTCTTCAAGGCAGTAAAGAATTACAAATAACACAATAAGGACAGATTCAGACATAAAAGAACTCTAAATGTGTCACAGTGTTAAATAAATGTACATAGGCTTGGGTGAGAGAAGAAAAAGAGCATAGAGAGTTGGAAAAGAAGTAAACTGTTTAAAAAAGTCTTAAAGAGACAACGTACAGACAGTCATAGATTAAAAGCAGTAAAGAAAAATAAACCATGTAAAGATGGAATATATACAGAGAGTCTTTATTATGTATATTATTGTGTTTTCTTTGAATTTTTTGACTGTGAAGGAGCTAAGTACAGAGAGACATTTCATTGTATGGGTACCTAAACTAAACCAGCATGTATACTATGAAGGTATCTTGACTTCAAAATTTGAGTTTAAGAATATGTTGCTTTGGAAAAGAGGTTCCTCTTCTGTTTTCAGAGAAGATGAGAACCTGTGGATTGCTTCCACACCAATATGGTTTGATGGAACAAAATCGCCTGGAAATTTGCTGTAAACAATCCCACAAAGAAAACACTTTGCCCAATAAAAAACAGGAAGCAGTTTGGAGAAACTATTCCCATATTCCAAATATTGTCTATAAATATTTGTTTACATTTAAAGGGAGATATGATACAGATATGAATAATTTGCATTGGTATGGCTATTGGTTTATTGATACAAATTTAAGGTCAGCTTTGTTATATGTATATGTATTTCTTGATTAAGGTATTGTGTTTGTGTAGCTCATTTAAAAATATAATATATAATTAAAAATATAAGTTAATAGATAATCATCTATAATAGTCAAATGTGTAGTCATGTTAGTTAGATATTCTAGATGTATAGAGATATACTTCAGTTATATAGGTCTTCTTCAAATCTTTCAGAAACATTCAGAATATGGCATTTAAAATGTTTTAATAACTTAGGACTTTTCATGACAATGGGACATGTCTGCCCCTGGCAGCACCAGTTATTTCCAAGGAAGATGGGCATCAAAGAGGATCCTTAGTTATTTGGGTAAGAAACTGCTCTTGCCTGGACTGCTTAACTGGGCATGCAGGACTCACAGAGAAATGACTGCTGAACTTGCCTAAGAGTGAGATGGTCCTTTGGGGTTCCTGCTTCATAAAAGAGTCTGTGAGACATTCTGCAGGATATAGAAGAAAATGACTAGCAAACTGCCAATATAGGTAGAACTGTCTTTAAAATTCCCTGCTTCATGGGAAAGTCTGCTGAATACTATAGGCCTGTAGGCTGAAGATGGGTGCCCTGATTGTACAGAAGAACTTTGGGTGACTGTTCAGGTAGTGAGATGGCTCTGTCAATTCTAGAATTTTGGAAGTTGCTTACAATGTACTTCCTGTTAACTTAAGTAATATTATATACTTCTGGAGTCTTTGATGGAGTTGAAAAATTTATAGTTATATAGTTTTCCTTAGTTATGATAAAAGATAAAGTATATATAAATATTGTAGCTGTAATTCTTGATTGATACTTGTTATATACAATTTTACTATGTTAAAGTTAAAACCTTCCTTTATTACTTAAAGAGAAAATGGGAGGTGATGTGGGTGTCCCCTCTTTGTGCTGTGATTACCATTAATAAATAAAGAAACTGCCTTGGCCTGTTTTTAGGGCAGAACTTAGGTAGTCAGGGAGGACTGAACTGAATACTGGGAGAAAGAAGGGCAGAGAGTCAGGGAGATGCCATGGAGCCACCACCAGAGTAAGCCATGCCGAACCTTTGCCAGTAAGCCACTGCCACATGGAGATATACATATTAATGGAGATGGGTTAATATAAGTTGCAAGAGTTAGCCAATAAGAAGCTAGAGCTAAATGACCAAGTGGTGATATAATTAATACAGTTCCAAGGTGATTATTTCTGGTCTAAGTTAGCTGGGCAGCTGGGATGAACAAGCAGGACATCCTCTTATAATATGTATTTGTTACTTCTTTGTTTTCCCCCAATGTGTTTATCCAAATGATTTAACATTCTTTTCATTATAATTTTTATTAATATTTATTTTTGAAATTATAGTTTAATTAGAACATTTATCTTATCCCTTCTATTACATACCTCCAAACCTTCCCATATAGCCCTTTCCCCTTGCTCCTTGAATTCCATGACATTTTTCACTAATTATTATTATATGTTTTATGATTTATATATACATGTGTATTTCTAAATATAATCTGTTGAATCATATAATATCACTCGTATATCTGTTTTTAGGGATGACTGGAACAAGATAATAAATTACTGTATTCTTCCCTGTGGAGGATTACCTTTCCCACTCCCAACATTTTTCTGTTGCATATAGTTATTTGGGTAGTACTGATGCCTTATTAGCTTTTCCTTATTCAGTTTCGCATGTCTCTTCATGTCATCTTTGCTCAGCTCATATCGGGCAGCTAATATTATGAAACTTAATGCTACTAAGAGACACACTCACAGAAAAATCTTTGATCCTTTGACCCCTTTGGTCTTTCTACCACCCTTTCTGCAATATTCCCTGAGCCTTACATGAATTCCTAACAACAATCTTTAAACATTTCTCCTTAGGTCCACAGATAAGTACAATATCTCTTATTAAAGAAACTTCAATTTAAAACAGATAGAGAAAACTACAGAACACCACAACAAATCAAAATACAGAGTTGTAGAACTCAGTACCACTGGATACAGTCTTTGTTTTTTAATTGTCGTCTAAAAACAAAGCTCCAACTAAATTTTATGTACATCTACTTCTCAAATCTAATCACCCTGCAAAAAACTGCAAAAAAAAAAAGTAATGGTGAAAGGATTACTCCAAATGAAAATTTAGAAAATTTTAGAGGAAGTATTTCAAGTCATTATTATAATACTGCCTTGAATTTTTGATGCAAAGAGACAGAGAATAGGGATGGTATAAAAGGTATTAAAGGCAATGAAACAATTGGTTAATATGTTGTCTCTTTAGAACTCATTTTGCTCTTCGTTTTAAGTGTTGGTCTTGCAAAAGTTCTTATGGATGGACAAAAAAAATGCAGTTCCCATAGATTCCTTCTCTTTTAAGAGGTGGTCATCTTTATAGGGTGATTTCATAGAATGGGATGATCCTGCATATGGTGTGCTATTCCTGAGTTCCAAGTTTTTACAGAATTAGGGCAACAGTGGGGCACTGTCATGTACTTTTTGAGGACCATACTATTATGGAAAATCTGCCATAGTTGATTTAATTTTACCTGTCATTCTGTCCTGAATCTCTGGAAAGAAGAAGCATATTCTGTGAGGTTATTGCAAAACCATGGCTGGAGAGGAAATATTCTTTTTTAATTATTACTATTTTTATTATTTTTTTAAAAAACTATCTTTTTTTCTCATTTTCCATACAAATCCCAGTTCCCATTCTCTCCCCTCCTCTCATCTTTCCACCTTTCCTCTACCTAACCCCCATCCACTCCTCAGAGAGGGTAAAGCTTCCCATGAGAAATCAACAGTCTAGCATATTGCTTTGAGGCAGGACCAAGGTTGTCCCCACTATATCTAGGCCGAGCAAGGTATCCCTCCAAAGAGAATGTGTTCCAAAAAGGGAGTACAAGCAGTAGGGATGAATCCTGGTCTCACTGCCAGTACCCCACAGTCTGTCCCAGCCATCTAACTGTTACCCACATTCAGAAGGCCTAGTTCATAATTTTATTCATAAGATTCTGTGACATGTAACTCAATTGTTTACATCTTGAAAAGGATTTGATTTAACCTCAAATGGCATAAACACTGTGTCTTTAAACACAGTTAATTGCTATTTTATCGTTCACAATTACTACATCATTGCAGAAAGAACACTGTATTTAGGTAGGCAATCTCTAGGAAAATTGCTGATAATTATGCCAAAATTCTTGACTCTTTGATGAGAAGAGGCTTCATAAGACTAGAGTGTGACTAGACTCTTCTCAAGTTCTAAGGACCCTTGATATTCAGATTTCTTTCCATCGTACTTCTGAACTATACTTTAGGATAACATTTCTGGGCTTCAATAATTTCAATATACCCTTTGTGTTTCCCCTCTTAACATGTCTTTTGTTATAGAAATCCACTGAAAGAAAGAATATGAAAATTAAGTCATGTTTTCTTTCTTTTCACTGAGTAACCTTGTGTAAAATAAGTGATTTTTTTTCAGTATTGAGGATTAAACCCAGACCATGTCATGTACATCAGGCAAGCAATCTATCACTGAGTTACAACATCAATCAATGAAAATTAATTTTTGAAAATGTAATGACAAAGATTTGGAGAATATATATATATATATGTATATATATATATATATTCTCCAAATATATATTAAAATATTAAAAATACTCTACTGTGAGTAGACACTGGTTGGAAACAAGAGTATAACAATAAATGGTATCAGTCTCTTCAATATTTTCCACTTCCCCTTTGGATGAATCCTTATATTTATTTATATATTTAAGAAACTAGGTAGTGAATCATCTGTACTTGTGAACAGGATAAATTGGCCATCTTAAATGGAATGTTTAGTCACTCACTCAAGTGATTTTCTGACGTGTAACAGGAAGGACTAAAGATTAAGTTGGATACATGCTTTTAAAGATTAAAATTCAACCATCTTACGTGAGATAGAAATTAAATTCAACGACTTTTGTACTTTTTTCTAAATACAAACAATGCAATTTTCCTTTTCCTATATATGCTTTAATTTCTTATTTAGGTAACAGTAACCAACAAAGTATCTAAATAGTGCTCTGCTCTTAACTTTCTTTAATATGCCAAATCAGTTTAATTACAGTTGCTATAAATAATCTATGCAAAATACTTCCCTGAACAGAATGCACTTTTCCTTCTGCGTGGCAAATTTTAATACTTAAAAGCATTAGAACAGATGTTAGGTGCCTGCTAAACTTGTTTTCAGTTTTCTTTTATTTATATGTTAATGAGAATTTAATTACTTCATGAATACTTAAACAACCTGAGGGTGCCTGATATCATTAGCTTGAACATGACAAGCACCTCAAGTGACCACATGGGAAGACAAAAATTGCTTTTAGTTTACTCGAAGACAGAAAGATGAATTCATTTCACCCCCTGCTATGTTTTACCTGACACACAAAACTGGAAAAGCACAGATTCAATCTTGCTTCAACATGAATGAAAAAAATTTCAGCAAAGCACTCAGAAGCATAAATTCTTCCTATTTGGTTTTGCTTCAATGTCTTTTAATAACTACACAAGTTATACTCTGCTTTAAAATCGTATTTCATTGGAAAGTATTCTGTTAAAGTAAGTCACTCTTTTTCTATGGAGTAAAGCCCATGAACATTTTAAACACTATTCATGACTTTGAAATAGTTCTCCGTTTGTGCTCAGTAGAAAGGGTTTGCTTGGTCAAACCATAGAAAGAATTAACAAGAATAATATTTATAAACTTTGCAACAATTTTTAACACCGTAGTGAAATGGTAAATTTACTATTACTAATTAGTCTTGTCGTATAATTTTACATAGGTAAATAAATATTGTTGGTGTTCGGGCCCTGTCGGAAGAAAATAATGTGGCATTTTAGGCATGCAGATTTAGTTTATTGTAAGTGAATTAGGAGGTTATAAAAACAAATTCAATGTTATCTGAAATATCCAACCTTTCTTCTTTCTTTGTCTCTAGGAGCAATGACAAGGTACTTTAGAGTCTTATTTGCATGAGGAGCCAAATTCGCAGTTCATCCTCACTCATAAATATCATAATTTATTTCAGAAAAGTTACTAAGGAATAGAACAACACCTGCATCAGCTTTCCTTACAGTAAAAGGTCTTTCTATTGAACTCATTCATATTTCAAAAGGGATAGTCTCCAGGACCCTTCACTCTCCCAGAATTATTTCAAGGCCTCAATATTGTATATATTCATTCTCTCCCACCTCAAAAGAAAAAGAGATATATAACTTCACAAACAATGATAAGGGTGATAATAATACAACTAGCATCCCCAAACCTGTTCTGTGAGTTTTTTTTCCTTTGACAAGTTTATATGAGTTTTTTCCTATTTCATCTGTGTATAATAACTTTATCAAAGCTTTAGAAGCAGGAGAAAAAAAATCTATGCTTTTCTGAACTTCAGATACTAGATATTTCAGATACTTACAGGATTGAATACTTTCTACATAATCAACATCTTATAAATCAAAGGATGTTGTAGAACTCTAACCTACTATCAGAAGAATTGGAAAGGGATCATGTCTCTGATCCAGTGAGGATAATAGATGTCCTAAATTACTCAGGTGTTTGTGCACAGATAATTATACAATACCACTTCCAGGAGGTTCGATCTTGTTAAAAAAAATATTGTATAGTAGGAGGCCTGTTGGTAAACTACAAAGATATGCATTTCCCCTTCCTATAAGAATCAATCACCTGGCCAGACCAAACTCCCTAAGGTAGAGCTGATGTTCTATGGACTTTGTAAGTAGTTCACTGAGAATATAAATCAGTGCAATAGACCTTTTCACCATTGTCTAACTTTTCCCCTGAAGAGTTTATCCTCATCTATTCTGTAAACTTCTTCATCTTCATTAAGCTCTATATGCTCTGTCTAAACCTTTATGGTAGAGAGCAAATGGACCAAGAAACTGGAGAATCCTGTCTGAGATTCCAGTGATAGTTATTAGATAGTAATTAGGAATTATACATGGTGAACATATAGTGATTCCAAAATAAATATAGCTAAAGATACTATAATAAATCTTAAAGACTATCCTGTGGAAAGGAAGGGCATATTAAGTAAAACAAAAATAAATATTTTACTACCCATAAAGTAGCATTTATGGGAATTGGAAAGAATATGAAAAGTATACATAGAGATAAGAAAATCATTTCTGCATTGCATAATGAAGAGTTGTGTTGTACTCTCGGTGGTGAGAAACAGCTGCTACTTTAAATGAGGCAATAGACTTTACAAGTCACTTTTATTTCTGAGTTTTGTTTTCTTTTGGTTTAGATAAAGTATTTCAGGAAAAATTACAAGGAAGCATCCCACATAATGAACTCATCCAGACTCAATTTACTAATGACCTAGATTAAATTTTGCCTGTTGTGATTTTAAATTTTCTACTGAAAGCCTTTCACTTTGCCATTTTTTATATGGAAGATATAAACTTTAAATGAGCATGCTCAGGAATCTGCCAACCTCTCTAAGTAATGATGAATCATTCTTGAATGGGTATATATTGCAGTGAACCGCTTGTTCATCCTGGCCACCTGGCTAGCTTAGCCCCAAAATAACCACACAGAAATTGTATTAATTAAAACTCTACTTGGCCCATTAGCTCTAACTTCTTATTGGCTAACTCTTACATCTTAACTTAACCTATTTATATTAATCTGTACATTGCCACATGGCAGTGGCTTACTGAGTAAAATCCCCAGTGTCTGTCTCGAGCATATCCATGGTATCTCTCACTCTACCCTTCTTTCTCCCAGCATTTAGTTCTGTCTTGCCCACCTACCTAAGTTCTGTCCTATCAACTGGCCAAGGTTGTTCCTTTATTAACCAATGAAAGCAACATACAGACAGAAGAACTTCCTACACCAGATATGTATGAGTTTATCCAATACAGTCACATCCTTGGTTCACCTCTTTGCAAAACCAATAAGTTAGTGAGGCAATGGTTAAAGAGCTTTACTGTGATCACAAAAAGATTAAATGCTAAAAACACTGTTTTAATAGGGCATCTTATCTCTCATGTAAGAAGGAGAATGATACAGTAAGTTTTAAAGAGGATGGATTTATTCAGAGATGTACAGAACAGCCTCTCTCTTGTCCTCACAGAAGAATGGAAGAGCTTTTGTTTTTCATATATTATCACATGATTAGTGGTTACAAGCCATACTTTACTTTTTAAATCTAAAGATACAATAATATTTAAAGCTTTAGAATTCCAGAGAATGTACTGAGGGGGGGGGAAGATAGTTTGTAATGGACACAGTAGTAGTTAACTTTTCTCATTGGAGGGAGAAACAATAAACAATTCTTGTCGAAGAATTCTTTTTGACTCATGGGTAAAGAGAATGTAGAGTCCACTGAGCAAAAAAGGCCTGGTAGTTGCTTACATTGCATCCAAGGTCAGGGAAGAAGCAGAGGTGAATCCTCAAAATTTCTTAGTCTGTTTTTCCCTTTTAGTTATGCACAAACACACAGCACATGTTTAGAATGAATTCCTGCTATTCAGTTAAACCTGTCTGGAAATGCCCTTACAGAAGAGCCCAGAAAAGTCTTCTTCAGTATTTCTAAAACACACCCTTGAACATTGGATGTAGTTTGATTGTTTAAAATTGATATACTGTTGACCAAGCATTCATGAAATTCTGGTTTAGATACCTAGCAAAGATTTGGATGGTCAAGGACTGTTTGGCAGGAAGGCAGTGAAGAATATAAATTTAATAGAGAAACAACAAAAAGAGAACACTGAGAAAGTCTAAAGAGAATCAAGTTGACAATGAAGATTAATTATCACAGACAAGTCACCCTTTCAATGTTTCATATTCTCCCATTTCTCATTACTTTCTGCAGGTTGTAAACATCTTTACTGTTTGTCTGCTGCTTGTACTTACTCCTTTGCATCCAGCAAGAGGAAACATACTGCTTCTAGTCAAATAATAAACATCATTTTAAATTGTTTTTTTTCCTAAATTTCAAAGATATATTTATAAAATTTTAACTTTTACTCTTGTAGTATTAGAACAGAACCAATTGCCGTACTATATACTAGACAATTTCTCTACTACAGAAATTTTCCTACTCAGCCATGAAATTGTATTTATGATGAGCTATTACTTACTAGAGGTGCTAATGGACTCACACACAAAATAAATGTTTGAAAATATAGGCAAAAGATTTTCAAAACAGGAAGATAGGAAATAATCTGATACTGAATCGTGTGACCTTTTCAGTTCTGAGCCCATTCTGCCTAAATTGTCAGACATCTTGTTTCATGGATCCTGCAGGTGAAGTTGCTGCAATATTCAGATGCCATCATTCTGAATATCTGTTTCCATGTTGTGTACTATGTATGATATGATATGAAATGAGTTGCATCCTTTCTTAAAATTAAAGTAATCTGCACTAAAACTTTTGTGCCTAAAATACAATTGATAATGACAGGTGTGAGAGCCATTTATTTTTTTTAATTTATGCATGGAAAATCAGATGCATTACCTTAATACATTTTTTCATACTAATAAACACACACATATATATCAAAATGAAAAGTGTAAAATGTCATAGGTTAAAAAAATCTAGTAGATCATTATAAGATACAGCTTTTACCAATTAAGAGGTAGCAAAGCTGTTGAGCAATATTTTAATTAGAAAAAGGAAAAAAGAGAATAATTTGTAAGTCTTTCAGAAAGGAAGAATTTGTTTTCTGACATTGCAAAGCATTGTGTGTCAGATTTTTATTTTATAGGTGGATATAGAAGTACAGCTATAAGGGACAAAGAAAGGTTTGATCCCCAGTGAATAACGATCAGGCTTTCTGCTCTCATAATCCATAGGAGATTATGCTGTGGAATGTTCTGAGACCTGAGTCAATAGATTTCAATTATAAAGTGATATGTGTATTTTTGTATTTAGTCAAAAGTCGATCATTTATTGGTCAGTAGATTTCTGAGAAAATAATTTGTTCTTGCTGTATTTTAAATTTTTCATGGTTTATCATTCTTGTGAATAATCAGATGTAGAAATCAAATAACATATTATTAATAACATTATTGGAGAGGTCCAGAGACTAGCAGAAGTGTTTTAGAGCTCAATGAGATAAGGAGTACAGATTTTCATAATTAAAAAATTAAAATAAACGAGTAACCTGAAATAAGCTAAAACCCAAATTTTCTCTAGTGATGAATTATCAAATGAGAGAAAAATAAGCCATTAATACTTTCTGTGAGTACCTTCTGTTTTCTTAAAATTCATTTATGTGGCTAAGTTCCTAAAGTTGTTTTAATGGAGCAGTCTTACCCCATACTGTTGCCAACTAAAAACATTTATTAATGTATGTCAAAAGTGAGATAATACCTATTTAAATAATTGCAAGATAATTAGATACAACTATGAAAGAAAACAGAGCCCCAACAGAAATCACTTTAAATAGAAGTCTAAGAATTTAGCTTAGTGGTCGTGGTGCACACCTTTAATCCTAGCACTCCGGAGGCAGAGACAGGAAGATCTTCCTACAGAACCAGCAGAATCCTCCTGTTTCACCAGAGGCCACACTGACCACCAGAACCCTTGTTCTGGAAAAGGATCCCCTGCTAGAATAGAGGCTGCCCTGGCCATCAGATGTCCAGACCCCAGCTCAGGTCAATCAGACAAACTAAAAAGATAAATACTGGAACTAAAACACATTATGAACAAAATGAACATAACAGATATCTATAGAACATATCACACAAACAGAAAAGAAAACACCTTCTTATCAGTACATCACAGAATGATCTCCAAAACTGACCACATGCTCAGTCACAAATCAACTCTTAATACAAGAAAACTGAAATTACTCCCTGCATCCTATACGATCACCATGGATTATAGCTGGATTTTAACGACAGAAACTATGGAAAGGCTTCAAACCCAAGGAAACTGGAAATAACAAGATGTCCTTCAACTAAAGAATGAATAAAGAAAATGTAGTACATTTACACAATGGAGTATTACTCAGTTATTAAAAATAATGACATCATAAAATTGGCAGGGAAATGGAAACAACTAGAATAAATCATCGTTATTTACGTAACCCAGACCCAGAAAGACAAACATGGTACATTATCACTTATACCTAGAAATTAGCTCTTATATAAAGGATAAGCATGTTCCAATTCACAGATCCAGTGATGTTAAGAAATAAGAAGGTCTCATGGGAGGAGGCATGGTTCACTCTAAGAAGGGGCAATAGAATAGATTTTGCAGTGAACTGGGGTCGGATGAGGATGGGAAAAAGGATTCAGACTTGTGGAATAGGGGAGGTTGAAGGAGAGTTTATTGGAAGAATGATGGAAACTGTGAGCATCTTGGGTGTTATATAGAAATCTATGGCAGTAAAAATTCTCTGGAATCTTTGCGAGTGACTCTAACAAAAACTTCTAGTAATGGGGAATATGGAGCCTGAACAGGCCATCTTCAATAACCAGGCAAAGCTTTCGGCAATAGGACTGGGACACTAACACAGACAAAAACAAAAACAGAAACAAAAACAAACAAACAAAAAACAAAACAAAACAAGAAAAAAACACTTAAACCCACAATGATTTCTGACTCCAAGATTGCTGGGGCAATGGTGGCACAGAACTTGAAGGAACGGTCAACCAATAAACCAATAATTGACCCAACTTAACGGCCATGCCAGAACAGGGATCACACTATTAACACTTCTTGGGAAACCAGCAATGCTAAGCAGGAAAGCACAAAGACCTCAGAATAGAATCACAGAAGACTGGGGAAAATAAATCAGCTAAATGATTACTAATGATATTCTGCTATAGGAATATATCTGTTTCTGGTCCAGTTGTCACTAGGCAGATATCATCCAATCAGGCATGAGGCTACCAGGACTAGATGCACAGACCCCCAGCCAAACAGTAGATGGAGCCAAGGATATCCTGCACTAGAGAATGGGAAAAGGACCACATGAGCTAGAATGGTAGAGGACACACCAAGAACAAGGCCCACACAATCTACAAAACAGGGCTCATACAGACTCACAAAGACTGAAGAAAAAACCATGGATTCTGTTTAAGTCTGAGCTACGTTCAATGCATAAAAATTATGGTTGTGTAGCTGGGTACTCATATGGGATTCCTAACAGTGAGAGTAGGATCTATCTCTAACTCTTTTTCATGTTCTTGGGACCCTACTGGGTTGCCTTTCCAACCTTGATTTGAAAGTTTGTGCCTAGTCTTATTGCATCTTATTATGTCCTGTTTGGTTGATATCCCTGGGATGCCTGCTCTTTTCTGAAGGGAAAAGGAAGAGGTATGAATCTTAGGAAAAGAGGAGGAGAGGAGGGAATGGAAAGAGAGGAGGGAGGGGAATTGTCATGGGATGTAATGTATGAGAGAAGAATAGAAAGAGAAAAAAAATGGATGCTGACATTTTCTTTAGCTTGATCGTATTTGTCTAATTTTGTGACATAATGCCTAACATAGCCTAGGAGAAAATGTTTATTGTTAGTCAAATTTTCAGATAAATAAGCCTTGATTCATTGATTTTTGGCCCATCATGAGGCAGAATGTCATGAAAGTAGAAGAATGTGGCAGACAACTCTGAAGTCATGGATGAGAAACTGGAGTGTGGAACTTACCACAATTCTGAAGAGCACGAACACACTGACATAACTTCTCTAGCTTTCTCAGTATTTTAAAATTTCAGAATTTCAAAATAGCACTACCATCTCTGGGAATATGGTGGGCAAAGTACCTTTAATTCATGACAACTTCTATGTGGCATTTCACACATGAAGTATAAATTGCCAATGAACAAGCAAAGGCTTATGGGAAACTCATGACGTGAAAATATATTTGGACTAGCTCCAATATTTCTACAGCCTTAAAGATTTAGAACTGCTCAAAGATTCAACACCCACTTGCATGTGGAATTACCAACCAGACAATACTTACCAAAAAATATTATAGAGGCATGACAGTTACGTGAGTAGCTAACCGCTTTCGAATGAAACTTGAGCCTCACGTGATGAAAATATTTTCCTCTCTGGTACTGTACATGCCATCAAGAGTCCGGTGCTGGGTAGTTAGAGCTCCCTATCAAGGAAGTATGGCTGCTGCTTTGCTAAATGTATGTCTGCCAAATTAACATCTATATATTTAAATTTGTGCCCATTGATTAGTGATGTGGCCAGCTTTGCTCAACAAAGCTTGTTTTATAGTCAGTTGTGGGTACTACAGATATTTATAACCAGTCAAAGTACTGAGAAGCAGTTATTTTTGGATACTTACCCATTCCGGGAATAACAGGGGTAAGAAGTTACATGAATATAAGTACTGGACTGAAAGTTGGAGTCCTGCCATTGCTTCCTGAAGCTGCTTTTATTGACTTTAGGACAGGTAGTTGTCATAGTAATGAGAAAGCAGTTAAAACAGTTTCCATGTTAGTAAAAGAAAATGAGTTAATTTTCTGGACAACTAGAGTTAAAAAAAAAAACTAAACAATTTTGTCTTTTCCCTTTCCCTTTTTTATATAACTGTAAACATGAGGAGAAACGTCCAGTAGTACTGAGGGTATTATTGAGTGGGTTAAGGTGCTTGCTGCCCAGCCTGATGACGTGAGTTCAGTCCCCATGACTCACATGTTGAAAGGGGAAAACCGATTTCTACAAGTTATCTTCTAATTGCTCCCTGTTTACTGTGCTGTGCATATGCACTTACACACACATGCATGCATGCATGCACCCCCATGTAAATAAATATAACCAAAACTTTAAATGAGAATTTTAAAGCACAACCACTAGTGACTGCTTCACACACTGCATATTTGACTGCATTGAGGTGTTCTCTGTCTTTTTATCCATGCCATCACCCCTAAATTCTCCCTGGCAAAAGTGTTAGGACAGTAAAAATTAGTATAGAATTTCTTTGTCAGAAATTAGCAAGATCTTTACTGCAGCTCCCAATAGAATATTCCCGGTATCTGACCCTTGTCTTCAATCATTATCAGATGTCCAATAAATACAAGTTTCAAAGGCTTTTAGACCACCTTGTCAAGTTCAATCACAGCAAAGACTCTTTTCTTTTTATATCACTTTTCTATTTGTCAGACTATTCATTACTATGGCACAAAACATCACTTAAAAATAAAAGGGACAGAACAAGTATGCTCAGTTATACTATCAAAGGTTTCATTCCACAGTCACTGGTTCTATTCATTATATGCTCTGGTCAAGATGATGATCATGATGTTGAAAACATGTGCAAAAGTCTTCAGAATTCATGGAAAATGGGCAACAGAGACAGGGTCCAGAGGAAGGTCAGTTTCTAAGGACACGCTTCCAGTAGTTTGGCTTCTTCACAAATTTTCAGCTCCTGTACTCTCTGAAAGCTGAATATTTCAAAAGCTGGTGATTATCAGGGAATGAGCCTTTTAGAGCAATAATTCATTTAAAAGTCTGTGCACTTGTCATCCAAAAAATAAGAAAATGAAATGAGAACAATAGATAGGCCAAGAATTTTGATATAAAACAAATATAAACATACAGAACATTTAACAAAAGAAAAATATGGGGAGAGAAAAAATTTCAATATCTTTTTGCCTTGTTCAGTGAAGTGTTACAGCTTCCAGAAAGGCTAAAAGGAAGAAAGTACAAATATGTAGATGGATTTTGAGTCTGCAGCTAAAGAAAATAATTCTTTCTCTTATAACTCAGAAGTTTCAAGAGGGTCATGTTTTACTTTCTTGAAAACGTTTTTCTATAGGGAACTGGAACTGATATACATTTATAGGTATGTATAAACACACACACACACACAGAGAGAGAGAGAGAGAGAGAGAGATTTAGTACCAAGCTCTAGTACAAGACTCTCCCCCTTTTTCTTGTTGATTTCTTTTATTTGTTTAGCATCTACTATTTAATTTGTGTGCATGTTGCAGACATAACACTGATTGAATATAAAGAGTAGCCACATGTCCCTGTCAGAAATACCAAGAGCAAAATTTAAGTAGGCAAAGGGCTGAAGATGTCTAATTACTCAATGAATGAAAAGTCCTTGTGTAATTCAGTCAGTTCTGAGCGCTGTCTTTTTAAAGACATTTTCGCTGATGATTTCAATCCCTTGAAAGTGAGAATCACCTCAAAAGTCTCAAAATAATCCTTTAAAAGTTGTATTATATTAATTAGGTGGGAGAAATGTGTATACCGTGTCGTATGTGTGCAAGTCAGAAGATTCCTGAGTCCGTTGTTTTCTTCTAGCACGCAGGTTCTGAGGACTGAACTCAGGCACATTAATAAGTGATTCTATTTTCTGAGCCATATCAGCACTACCCTAGTTTAATCATTATCTACAATTTAATTTCTGATATTTTAATATTATAAAATGACAAGAATTATATTTTAGTTAACAAATTGTACCCTACCAAAAGAACAACAAGCAACTAAAGAATGCTGAGAGTGGAAAAAATAGTCTTCACTAGGAAAGAGCACACCAAGTAGTTTTTCCATAGCAAATGGTAAACCCTGAAAACATGCTTACAAGTAACATTATACAAACTGAGAAGGTTATATATTTGAATATGTAATTTTACATTTGAATTTTGATATACACATATACATATATACTTATTTATACATATATTTATATATTCACACATATAATTATCTGCATGAGACAGCAATTAGTGAAAATAGAGCCCATGAAATTGTAGAAGAGAAAGCAGGTGATATATGGGAGGGAACTAGAGGCAAGAAATGGAAGGGAGAAATGTTGTGTTTATATTATAATTAATAAGACAGAAAAAAAAACTGTACCAAGCACTGGCATCTTCAGAATTCCTTAGGTATATATTGTAGAAGTAAAATACCTAAGGAAAGATTATGAGAATTAATGCTGAGCTACAAATTAAGAATACAAGCATATAATTTTTACCATCAATTGAATTGTAGTATATGATTTCTTCTTGCTTATAAAATATTACCTTTAAGGAGGTTTTTTTCTAAAATAGCCAACATTATGAATATTTGTCATTAAATATTTAAATAACTTTTAAGTAAATACTGCTATAGTTAGATAAGTCTCTACTGTCTTACATAAACAGAACTCATGTTCTTTTATAATTACTATAACAATGTAATATACTTCAAGTGCTTTATTGAACAGTAGTGGACATCTTCGTCTTGTACCTCAATTTAGTGGAAACTTTCTCAGCTTTACTCTGTATTTAACATCATCTTGATATGGAGCCTGTTGTATGGAGCCTTTGTTACGCTCAGATGTGTCCCTTGTGTACATAGTTTCCCCTGGCCACTTATTATGAAATAGTGTTGAATTTATCAAAGACCTTTTCTGCATCTAATTAAATAATAATGTGATTTCTGACCTTGAGCCACTTTTTGTGGTGTGTTATGTTTATTAATTTACCTATGTTGAATAATTACATCTTCTATTAGATGAGGCATAAATGATCATGTGAACAATCGTTTGGGTGTGTTCTTAAAATCTGTTTTTAATCATTTCAGTGAAAGTTTTTGAATGTATGTTTTACAGAGAGATTGACCTATAATTTTATTTTTGTTGTATTTTCCTTTGGTTTGGGTATTAAGGTAATACTCTAATCATGAAAACGATTTGCAAGTGTACCTCCCTTTTCTATTTAGACCATTAATTTCAGGAATATCAGTATCTTCCTCTTTAATAGACACTTGATGATAACATTATTGTTCTGAACATACATATTGCATTTTTTGTTTGGCTCTTTGGTTAAAGATTGTTCTTTGTACAGTCTATAGATAGCCATTTTGGATTAGAATCAACTTAATACATAGAAATCTCTCATAAGCTTTGTCTGTTTTAAAGGACTTTTAACACATTTACTTACTTTATGTGAATTACACATAATTCAAATTATGGAAACATAATCCTAGATTGCTAAAAAATTGAAGCTATCGCAAGCATCTGGAATAGTATGTCTGATATTATTGCTATTACATCACCTGTTATTTTGCATTACATTTCAATCTTTGGATAAAAAATAAATGACATATAATTAAATTTCTTAATATTAAAATTTCAGTGTTAAGAGATAGAATATGACGCAGCATGTAATTGTGTGAAGCCTGATAGCCCAACTTTGATTCAGGAATCACACATGATAGAGAGGATAATGTCTGCAAGTTTTCCTCTGACTTTCACCTGAATGTTATGCATAAGCAAAGTCTCACATGCACACAAACAAACAATAAATAAATAAATAAATATGTTTAACATGTTTGCAGGGGAAAGTTTTAAATATTTGATTATAAACATCTTACATCACAGGTTATACCAGTATTTATTGGATAGCTTCCTTTTTAGATTTTCAAATATTTATGTATATATGCTCTCATATTTATATAAAATGGATGCATTTTGATTCATATTATATACATTCAACATAACATTTTTGGCATTTAAAAACAACGAATTTTTTGGCAATCTTTGTACGATTTAAAAAAAAAATAAAATAAGAAATAAAAAAATATTTTTCTAAGATCTAATCTGATAAAGAATTAAGTGTTTCACCTACTGTAGAGAAGGAAAATGTTTGGCCTCTATTAGTACTATGGATAACTGATCACATAGGAAAGATGTTTAATTAACAGGCTAGGTAGACTACAGTTATTAGTAATACTTGAAATAGTCTTTTTAGTGATTCTTTACAGCAAAATACAGAGACAAGTTTCTAAAAGTACCACAACATATAATATGAAATATAATAAATGCTTAGAAACATATATAAAAGAATTACAATATGTAAGTCAATTTCATAGAACCCAAAATACTAAAGCATTAGCTATATACAGAATGTTTTGAGAATACTTGGCTTCTCAAGTTCTATAGAATGACAATATATCTAGATTTATAAATTGTTAATTAATTGGAGGACTTTGTTAGGCATCATTAACAAGTTTGAGAACAAGTGTCATGACAGGACAAATATCTGAAAGTAATGACCTTAGTTAAACAAAGCCATCATACAAAGCAGACAAATTATTTGGAAAGACTAAATTTTGACCGACACAATTTTAGGATGATGAATGGCTATAATTATTCAAATTAGCTTTACATTGCTCACAAATTTTAATATATTTTAAAAAGTACACTTAAAACCTCAATGCTTATTCGACAAAAACAACCTAAATTACTGTTCTTGTGAAACAGAAGCTAAAGTATCCTGATCTGCTTGTAACAAGGGCGGACTATATAACAAAGATTTACCCTCATTTTTATAATTTCTTTGATTTTTTCACAATGTATTTTGCTCATATACACCCTCCTTTCCTCACTCATCTCAGATCCATCCTTGGTTCCCTACTGACAACACTCAAACACATGACAAATTTTTACAAACTCTTGACTTTAGTTTATGCAGCTCAGATGCTCTTTGATATGTGATCTTCATTGGTATGTGATTTCCTCATCAGAGATCACACCCTTAAGGGAAACCAACTCTCCTTCTCCCCATAGCGAATTCTTTCTTTTCTTTTCTTTTTTTTTTTTTTTTTGGTGTTTTTGTTTTGTTTTTTTTTTTTTTTTTTTTTTTTTTTTTTTTTTTTTTTTTTTTTTTTTTTTTTTTTTTCGAGTCAGGGTTTCTCTGTAGTTTTGGAGCCTATCCTGGACTAGCTCTTGTAGACCAGGCTGGCCTCGAACTCACAGAGATCTGCCTGCCTCTGCCTCCTGAGTGCTGGGAAGAAAGGCGTGGGCTACCACCGCCCGGCTCCAATAGCTATTTCAATTGTAATGTGTTCCTTAGGTAGGGAGGGGAGTTCATGCATATTTCCCCTCTCCCTGCTGGAATTTTGTCTGGACTGACTAGGTAGGTCTTGTTCATATTGAATGAACCACTGTGTGTTTATAGGTGAAACTGCTCTTCAGCAGTCCAGAAAACAATATTTCTTTGTAATTACTACCTATGGCTTTTGTAGTCATTCTGTCCCTTCCTTTGTCATAATCATTGAGCCTTAAGTGGAGGGGCCTTTAATACAGATGCCCCATTTAGTACTAATCATCTCCAGTCACTTATTCTATATTCTCTGATCAGTTTTGGTCTCTGTGTTAATTGTTACCTAGAGCCAATAGAAACTTCTCTCATGAGGGTTGACTTATGTAGTAATCTATGGATATGGCAATAAGTCATTAGAAGCTAATTTAATACTATGTCCATTTAATAGATTTTCCCCTAGGATTAGATTATGGTCTGTCTACTCAACAGAATCTTGCCTAAAGTAAAAGTATGAGATATGGGTTTCAGTTTGTAAAGCAGGCTTTAAATCAGAAATAGCTTCTCCCATAATATCTGTGCTGTTGTTTTATGAGAAGGTGTGTCTTGTCAGGCTTCTCAGTGTCCTAGCTCACCAGATTTACAGCCAGCCAAGGCTTTAGATTCATTTTCTCTGGTAGTGGCATTAATAGTCTTTATATCATCTTCTTTCTCTCTCTTACATACAAACCAAATAAAACCCATATCAGAAATTTCCCAATTTTACCTAGCCTTAGTGGAACATGTGTTTAATCTTATCACTCTGAAGGAAGAGGCAGTCGGATCTCTGTGAGTTCAAGTTCTGCCTGGTCTATACATTGAGTTCCAGAGAATCCAAGGCTGTTACACAAGAAACCATGTATTGAAAAACAAATGAGACATAAATTTCCTCATCTTATTGACATAAAATAAAACAATGTAATAATGTGAATTTACCAGGTTTATACATAAATAGTTAACTCCAAATTATGTATATTACTTACTGAAATATGTGGACTTATTTGCATGTCTAAGCCATAAGATTCTCAAGTATTATGATTTTCGAATCCAAATTTTATATAGCAGTTACATTAGATGTAAGAAATACCATTTTCTTATATTACCAAAGAGTCTGAGCTTTTTTTGTTTGGTTGGTTTTGTTTTTGTTTTTTTCGAGACAAGGTTTCTCTGTAGCTTTGGTGCCTGTCCTGGAACTAAACTTGTAGACCAGGCTGGCGTCAAACTCACAGAGATCCTCCTGCCTTTGCTTCCTGAGTGCTGGGATTAAAGGCATGTGCCACCACCACCAGGTAAAAAATTATGTATAGTGTTCTGCCTGCGTATTTGCCTGCAGGCCTGTAGAGGGCACCAGATCTCATTACAGATGGCCACCACGTGGTTGCTGGGAGTTGAACTCAGGACCTGTGAAAGACCAGCCAGTACTCTTAACATTTGAGCAATCGAGCCATCTCGCCAGGTGTTTTTTTTTTTTGTTTGTTTGTTTTGTTTTGTTTTTAATTTCTGCATTCTACAAATGCCTGGCCAAGAACAATCATCAAAGAAACTTTTAATCAAGGTTTATTAGTGATGACCAAAAGCAGCATATACCCAAAATATTGTTTTTGGTTTATTGCCTCAGAATGGAGAGCTACAATGATGAGGAACTCATGGCAGCAAACAGTCACACATAATTGTATTGTACCATCATGGTCCATCAGATTCAGTCATAAGCTGAAAGAAGACCCTCCCTCCAACCACACAACAGAGAGTTACCTGGAGTGTGACTAAGCTATGAACTCTTGAAGCTGACTTCCAGTAATGTGTTTCCTACAGCAAGACTCTCCATCCTAAGTTTTTCATAATAAGCCCAAACATCACTGCCAGTTTGGAGTAGTCCTCATATGCATGAGCCTATAATAGGCCTTTCCCATTCAAAACATTATAAATAGGATACCTTAGCAGAAATGTGAACCAAAACCTCTTGTCAACCAAAACAAGCAAAGACACATGCACAATATGTGCACACACACACACACACACACACACACACACACACACAGAGAGAGAGAGAGAGAGAGAGAGAGAGAGAGAGAGAGAAAGAGATACAAATTTAGCTTACCAGAAAAAAAAAATAGCACCACAGAAAGATCAAAATATAGTTATTCTAGTTAGTTACTTCAAGGAAAATAATTTTATCTAATCAGAGTACAGTTATTTTTTTAAATACATTCCATGCAGTTCCAAAAAGAGAATGAGATTATCTTTATCTAATTCATAATAAAATTTTCACTAGGGAGTTCCAAAATAGAATTAGCATTCTCCATTCACATACAAACCACAAGAGATCTTCAAATACACCTGTTTATCTATGCCTCTTAATGTTTCTGCATAGTAGAGCCAGAAATATAAACAAATCACAAACATTCCTTGTCCAACAAATTGTTCAACAGGAAACCTAATTTTGGTTAATAAATATCACCAGAATGTTGGCAAGCTATCACAAGTTGGCAAAAAGCCACAAACAAAAAAAAAAAAAAAAAAGAGTATAGGCATCAGAGGGATAGAGGACACCAGGGGGACATGACCCACTGGATCAAATAAACAGGGTTCACATGGGCTTACAGAAGCTCAGGCAGCAAGCATAGGACCTGCATAAGTCTGTGTCAGATCCTCTGTGTTTGTGGCTGTTATCTTGTTTTTTGTGGGCCTTCTAACTGTGGGAGCCAGTGTGTCTTTGACTCTTTTGCCTGCCCTTGCCAATTTTTGCCTCCTGTTGTTTTTCCTCTGTGTGAGGACTTTTGCTTAGTTCTATTGTATTTTGTTTTGTTTTGTTAGGTAGTTGCTGTCATTTTTAGAGGCTGATCTTTTCTGAAGAGAGACAGAGGGGGTGGATCCAGGGCAGAGTAAGGTTGTATTAGGGGGAGCTTGGAGGACTGGAGGGAGGGGAAACTGTGCTTAGGACATATTGTATCAGAGAAGAATCTATCCTCAATCAAAAGAAAAATTAATAAATAAATCATGTATATGTAAAAAAAAAAATAAAATAAAATCATATCCTCTGAAAAAAAAAAAAAAAAACAACAAAAAGGAAACAAAATAGCAATCTTCACTGTGCTGTACTGATGTTACTTCACCAAGCACACAACTTTAGGTATCCAGATTCCAAAGCATGCATTTGGTTTTTCATCAGTTTTTCACAGTTAGCACAGGACTCTCAATGATGGCTATCAGGGAGAGAAAATGAATATCCAAAAATACAATTAGAAATTTCTCCATTCTCAGCTGGGCCATGGCGGCCCATGCCTTTAATCTCAGCCCTTGGGAGGCAGAGGCAGGAGGATCTCCATGAGTTCAAGGCCAGCCTGGTCTACAAGAGGTAGTGCCAATACAGGCTCCAGAGCTACACAGAAAACCCATGTCTCAAAAAACCAAAAAAAAAAAGGAAAAAGAAAAGAAAAAGAAATTTATCCATTCTCTCCTTTGGCCCACAGTCTGGAAGCTGGGGGGAAATTCTGAGTGCCTCATAATCAAATAAAAATATGACATATTATACCATCATGGACTACCAAATTCAGTTATTGTATCACCTAGCTTTAAGGCCTGACTCCATGGTTGACTGTATTAAAAAAGAAACTGTTATATAATTTGGAAATTATATTTAATTAGTGACAAATTTTCCATATTGGGGAAATGGGTTGATTTAGTGTTTTGAGAAAAACTGGAGAGAGAAACAATCTGTTTCTTTCTTTCCAACTTGCTCTTGCCAGTGTTATAACTTGTGGAAGAAGACTAAAGTCTAGGAAATATGTCATGTTCTTTACTGTGGTCCTCTGTCCCCACAGATATGTCAGTTTCAGAAATAAGTTCTCTCCAGTCTCCAAGGTCATGAGTTTGAGTCTTATGTCCCTTTTATGCACAACATGATGTTTCTTATAGGGAAGGGAGACTCAAAAACAGAATTTTGTAAAAGATATTCTAGTTTATACTTATTATAATTTTATGAAAACTAGAATTCTCTAAGATATATCACATCTCTCCTTTATCTCCAGAAGCAAACCATGAAAGCTAAAACTGCCATAAAAATTTCTCTGTGTGGGTCAGTTTTATTTAGTGAAAAAAAATAATATATATGTAGTTGTTGTATTTTTTACCCTTTACTATTTGGGGGCCCGCAACCCAGCTCCCAGATAAACACAGTCTTTTTCTTACATATGAATAACTGGCCATAACTTGCCTTGTTTCTTGCCAGCTTTCTTTAACTTAAATTATCCCATCTATCTATTCCCTCTGGGCTTTTTCCTTTTCTTGCTTCTGTACTTCTTACTTTCACTCTTACTCAATGATGGACAGTATGGCAGAGTGGCTGGCCTCTAGAGTCCTTCTCCTTCCCTTGCTCTGGTTCTTGATCTTTCTTATTTACTGATCCATTCTTTTTCTCCTTCTACTTATATCATCTCTGCCTGCCAACCCTGCCTATCCTTGCTATTGGCCATTCAACTCTTCATTAGACCAATCAGGCATTTTAAACAGACAAGGTAACACAGGTTAACACAGTTAAACAAATGCAACATAAAGGAATGCAACACATCTTTGCACCATTAAACAAATATTCCACAGCATAAACAAATATAACATATCTTAAAATAATATTCTACAACACTCAAACACCCACACACACACAGTTTCAGAGGTTTCAGACATAGTCAGCAGGCCTGTGGGCTTGGAAGTACAGAATTTAGAAGTCAATGCTAAGCATGCATGGTAGAAAGATTTGGTCATGCATAGGTCCAAGAAGCAAAGATGGTATGGCACACCACCAACATCTAAATTCCTATTGTTTTCTTTTAACTGAGCTTTCTGAGAAGATCCAGATTTATATCACAGAACTGAACTGTCTTTTCTCATGCCAGACCATAATATCTTTAATACAGAGGAGCCTTTTCTTAGACTAGAAAAGATCTGAATTTCTTCACTTAATCTTTTATTCTTACACTATTTCCTTTTGTTCAGTCTCATTTTGTTTTGGCAGCCTATATTCCATGGAATCTAAGTGTAAAAACAAGCTTCCCTCTGGGTCTTTTGTTTTTGCTTCTAAGGACTTTTTTAATGCAATATTTTGATTAAACAATTTTATTATGTTTTTTTTTCCTTTTGGATCTTAATTTTGTTAAGGGAAATTTTTAACTCACCTGAAGTTTCTTCCACACTTTCATTTTCAAATGCTTGTTCCCAGGTAGTAATCTTATTTAAGGAGGCTATGGGACCTTCAGGAGGCAGGACAGAGCTTGTGGATGTAGATAGAAAAGGACATACATTTACCTCTGCACTGGTTGGAGATTTGTTATCTGCTTCCTAGTTGACTATGATATACTGAAACCCTGCTACTTCAGCTGTGCAGCGTTTCTTCCTCAACAAGCTAAGATCTTTTGAAACCATAAGCTAACATAGGTAATTTTTTCTCTTGGCTTTTCTTATATTTTGACCGTAGTAAAAAAAGATGGTCACTATAAAGAACATCAGCAGTAGTGCTAATGAAGAGTGAACTATCTGAAAGAAAAAAAAATATTTTGGTACTAAGTCGGGTAAAATGTTTGAAGAGGAAAACGTACTTGAATAAATAGTAATGATGGTTTTTAGAAGGTAAAGAAATTATATACTACTGACAAGAAAGGCACAGAGAAGATGAAATATGAATGACAAAGAAAATAACTCTAGTTAATATTATAGTCAAATTTAAGTTCATTGAACCCAATGGGATAAAGATAGATTCCACATGGAGAGGAAGAATCTGAGTGTTAGGAAACTTTGCAGCATCAGCTCTGTAGTGAGCACATAATAAGGAATATTTTGGAAGTACTGAAACTTAAACTTTGGAACATCTTTATATCATTCTGAACTTGGTGACACTCACCTGTGTTCTCAATGTTTGGAAAGCATTGTTAGGAAGTCTGCATGTTTAAGGTCAGCCTTGCCTACGTAGTGAAATTCTGTGCCTAGAAAGATGGCTGTTATTGCTGTGTAGTGTAGTGCTTGCTGACCATGCCTTAAACCTTGGGATTAATTCCCAGAACTCAAACAAAAGACATATGTGCTCAGTTGTCACGTAGAAATATTGTAACAATGGAATAAATGTTTCTAACATGTAAGAATTCAGTGTATTTGGATCAAACATAATCATGTTTAAACTCTCTCAACAAAATAGAATAGAAGTTTGCTCAATAATTTTCTTAAGGAGGAGCACAAGTACCATAGGAAATTTATCATTACATATTCGCTGAATTGTGGAATGAAAACACATGCAGTGATACTAGATATTTGCTACGTTCTAAAATATTGACATATTTTAAGAGTTAGGAACCTCAATCATTAGGAATGACTCCTCCCATTATAGTCTCTTCCATGAATCTTCATATCATAATTCTCAGCCACTGTTCTCTGCTGTTGCTGCTTCTTTAATCCCCGCTCTTGTCATATTACACCTCTGGATTTGCAAATAGACTACTTGAAGGTGTCCTTGTTCTACTAGCTCATTGGTTTTATTACTCACAAAGAGTTTAGTGCATTTAATCACACCTACACCAGACTTAGGTCCAGGGAGTATTTTGCAGCGTTAGTAGTTCTCATAGATTTTAACCTTTCTGCTATCTTGGTTTTGTTTTCTTTCATTTGACAGTTATTTATTCACAGTTAGGACATATAGAGAGATATTCCACATGCTCTGATAATAAGCAAGGGCTTGTTTTCTGACATAAATAGAGGAAATAATGTATTATATCTTTTGAAGACAGGACAGGGGAGTTATTTTGATAATTGTAGCATGTTATGCCTCAGGTCCTTGGGGGTATTTAGTTATTATTTTATCAGACAAGCATTGACTTCTCTCATATTTCTCAATCTGTTTTTGGCTGGATTTTGGAAGCATTTCTTGGAAAACAACTTAAGCACTTTGCTACTTAGAGAATTTATATTTGAATGTGTCCAGGTTCTGTTTGATTTTACTTGTCTTTTCTGCTACCCCCTAGAGAATTACAAACAAATTATCAAAATATACAATGAGACAACTCTCCCCTCATTGGACTGTTAATGTTTTAACAGTCATTCCTTATGTGTTTACAAGTTTTTAAATGCTTAAAATCGGACTTGTTAAATTAAGTTCATGAGATAGAAATATCTGATAAAAAATGCACCAACGTTGTTGCAGTATATATGGTAATGAGCTAAAGATCATAATCTTCAAATACAGTTTCCATATCCTAGGAAGGGTAATCTGTTTGTTGTCCAACTCATACATTATTACAATTTCATTAATTTGTGTAAAATTCTAAATTACGTATAATATAAACTTTAAGCTAGTATGGGACAAGTTTGTATTCTGTCAATTATGTTTTAATTAAACTCTGATTGACCAGTAGCCAGGCAGGAATTATAGGAGGGACAATCAGACAGGAACAAATGGCGCCAATGTGTGGACAACTGCATCTACATAAAGCCTGAGACAGCTTCTTCAGAAGTAATTCTAGATGCAAAGTAACAGCATTACACATGGTTTTTAGGTAGCAGCAATTTCTCAGGTCTGCTCTGCTTGCTAGAGGCAAGCAAATACTCTCATTTGGGAGAAGCTTCCTGACTCAGCTTTAGCTGTAAAAACCTTGCAGCTCTTTTAAGAGGTCCTGCCACAAAACACTTAAATGGTGTTGATGAAATGTTGACTTCATGCTTTTTGGTTTGCAGCCTCACAGGGAAAAAAAGCCATGCTGTTTTAAAATGCTGGCTTTCTGGGCCATCCTGAAAGGGCAAACTCTTGACTCTTTCAGGCAGGCAGTCTGACTACATAACATTTGAGTGTGGTTTGTGAGCAGACAGCTGCAGCTTGCTTGCTGGTAGGGACCTTGAAATGCCACAGAGTTGTGGCAATAGATGTGGCTCTAGCCAGTAACTCCACCATGAGGCTGAAATCTCGGAAAGCTAAGGCATGGGCTGGATCCAGCCATCAAGGCCATGGCTTTAATCTTCTCTATATTATTAGCAAATTAAAGACTCATGTGGTCAGAAAAAGAGAGAGATATACAGTAAAGAGATACAGGTTAAAGTAAAGCCACATAAAGATGGAAAATACACAGAGAATCTGGATACTGTATGTTATTATGCTCTCTTTGAATTGTTTGAATGCTGAGGAAGGAGCAACAGCTGCTAAAAGATATTGTTTATAAATGCTGTTGAACTAATCCAAGATAGGTATTTTGAAAATGCCTTGATATTCAAAAGATATGTTATTTTGGAGAAGAAGATTTGCTTTTGTTTCCACAGAAAATGAGAGGCTATGGATTCATTCTGAGTTAAGAAAAATAGGTTTGATCAAGGAAGACCACCTGAGAAATCGCTGGTAGGAACACATGGCCCAGATGTCAGAGTTCTGCATCCAGAACAGATTCAAGATGCTGCTTGAGATGATCAAGCCTCACAGGATACTCCAGTCAGGACTTGACCATAACTCTAAATTTTATTTAGGTCCCCAAAGATTATCAGTGCCCCCAACAAGGAGAAAGTAGCCTGGAAAACTATGCCCACATTCCCCCAAAGTGGACTATGGATATTGCCTTTGTTTAAAAAAAATAGGGGGGAAGTGGTGTGGGACAAGTCAGTATTTTGTCAATTATGTTTTAAATAAACACTGGTTGGCCAGTAGCCAGGCAGGAAGTATAGGGAGGACAACCAGACAGGAAGTAGAGGTGGGGCAATGAGAACAGGAGAAATCTGGGAAGGAGAAAGCCCATTCCTCCCCAGTCCTGTCTAGATAACGAAGAAGCAGGATGTGACCTGCTCCACTGAAAAGGGTACTGAGGCATGTGGCTAACATATACTAGAATAATGGGCTAATATAAGTTATTAGAGTTAATAAGAAGCCTGAGATAATGGGCCAATCAGTTTTATAACTTATGTAGACCTTCTGTGTGATTATTTCAGGTTTAAGCTAGCCAGTCAGCTGGGAAGACAAGCTGGCCCTCATGTTACATTAAGTCATACAGGATACCGAGAATAGCACATCCTTAAAAAAAATTTAGTGTAGTGTGAAGGGCCATGTCTGACACAACATATATCTGAAGGTCAGAGGACAACTCACAGAAATGAGGGGATCTCTTGCCACTCTTTAAGATCAGTTTTTTGAACTCATTTTATTAGGCTTAAACTAAAGCAATTCTACCCACTGGGACACCATAATAGTTTAAACATAAGTGATGTATTACAGGTATTTTTAAAGAATTGCTCTGATGACCACAGATTAATCTAGAAAAGGATGAATAAATAAAACCTGAAATTTAAACAATATTATATTTTGAAAACATTAATAAGTAGTGATAAGTAAAAATAGCATTATTTACAGAAAAAGTGTTAGATATCAATTAGGAACTTAGTTCTTTTGTTTGTTTTTACATAATATTAACTGAGTACACCTCTGTACATAATTACATTATCAGGGCTTAAAAATACTACTTTAACATTTACTCCAAGTATCAGCATTTCATGATGACTAAAACACATGTACTAGTTTATTGTAATGGTCTATAAAATTAATATAATCCTGTACAATAAATGAGAGAAATGGCTGGAGAGATGGCAGAGGAGTTATGAGCACTGCCTGCATTTACAAAGGTCCTGAGTTCAATTCTGAGCATGGTGGCTCAGAACAAACTGTAATAAATTCTGGTGCCCACTTGAGTAAGAGACCTGGGTGATCAGTCATCCTCATCAACTTAGAAAATGAAACCCAATATGGACACCTTCAACAGAACCACCATATACGGGCTGCCCATGCATGCTTCAGCATTGCTAAGGCATCAAATTCATTTTTTTTTAAATTTCTTTCATTCTGCATAATAAGTAGTTCCTAATTTGGTAAGTCATAGAAAGCATTTTAATGTTCTAAAGTATAGCTTAGAAAAATTCACATTAAATTCCTCACTAAATTTAATGATAAAATTTTAGTGAGATAATTAATGGCTCATAATTATGGGGCTCCTAATCAAGATAAAATGCCTTAAGATAAAATACCAAAAATAAGATTACCCCTCTGTATTTCTCTGATAATCTCTCTCTCTTTGTCTATCTCTGTCTCTGTCCTTCTCTCTGTCTCTTTCTTTCTGTCACTCTGTCTCTCTGTGTTTCTCCCTATCTCACAAATATGTATATGCATTGCACAGACAAAAGGCAACATGACATCTTTTAAATGTGTTGTCTTAATCCATAAAAAGAGGACCAGAAATTTAGTTTTTCAGCACATCTGCCTTGTATTTGTTACCGCAGAAAATGTTAGGAAGTAAATTGCAGGTTTGTGTAAAGTAGACAAATTTCTAAAAATCACCTAGTTTGATATGGTAACACTAGCAAACCATCAAGATCTCACTTAAAAAAAATAACCTTTCAAAATTATATGAAATCTCCTCCATTCTACCATTTTACAAAGTAAGAATAGATTTAACAAGTGGTATGCTTTGTCAAATCCTAGAAGGATGAAATTGTGTACTTTGGAAATCCTTGCTTATAGAATTGAATCTAGCATGAACCAAAAATATATATTTTATAGTTTTAAAACTTTTTATCTTTGGAGGTTGGAGAGATGACTCAGTAGATAAGATTACTGGCTGCTCTTCCAGAGGACCTTGATTTAATTCTCAGCTCCCGCAAGGCAGCACACAATTGCCAGTAACCCCAGTTCTAGAAGGCTTAGCACCTTCTTCTGGTCTCAATAAGTCCTGCATGAATGTGATTCACAGACAAATGCCGCAAAACATCTGTACATATAAAAGAACACTAAACTTTAAAATTTTACAAAAAGAAGATAGTCCAAAAAATGACTGTTTGTACTTTCTTGAAAATGTAGAAGGATGTGGGATATGTAGAGATTTTTTTCGATGACACAAGGAATTCAAATTTGAATTGTATGCCCCAGATGTGTATTTACATGAGATAAACAATCATCTTCTAAATTAGCTGAAACTGAACTTCAACAAAAAAGAAAAGACCATGGAAATGCTAATTTTGAAAGAAATGCTTCAGTCATGATATAGATTGCATTTCTGTAAAGACTTAACATATCTATAAAGGTTTCCAAATTTCTTTCACTAAATTTTAGTTGGTGATGGCTCTACATTTTTATATTCAATGTATGGACTGTTTATATAGGGAGATGATTTAGTCATGGGAAATATCTCTTCTGTTCTCCTGATACATTGCTCAGCATTCAGATTTTTAAGAGAGCAAAAACTTCTAGTAATACATAATAGGACAAAAGGAATATAAGTAAGCATCAGTGAAATTCAGAAGGGAATGTCAGGCAGAGAGATAGAAGTTACAAATATTAGGGTTGAGTCTTGGTGCAATATACTTTCTGGGTAAACGATTTGGGTAAGAAATGTGCAAGAGACATCTCCCTACTTCTGTCACCCTGTTAACTTTCTTCTCTTTCAGAGTGCATGCTCATAGTCTCCTTCAATTTTAGTGATATGATCAGAACTTCTTTTCTTTTTCACTTATTCTTTTGAAAACACTTTGACATAACTCTAATTCTTGGATATATTACATGTCAACAGACAAGAAAATGCTTCTGTACCAAAACGTGCACATTATGATGGAAATATGTATGCAATATAGATAGCAGGACTTGGCAGTCCTTGTATTTTCTTTCATTTTTCTCTACTCTTTTTTTTTTGTCCTGGCAAAGAGAAGAATAATATCATTCCTATGGAAATGTAAGAGAATTCTTCAACTTGAATAGCAAAAAAAAGTCTAGGTATGAGCTAATGTATTATGCATCATGCAAAATTTCATCCAGACTTATGTAGAGATGTTTATAAAACAATACAAAACAAAAAACAAATTCAGAGCTTAATATGTTACACAATATGTCAGGGAGTGGAAGCACAAATGAATTCACAGAAGAGGATCATCTTAGCTGAATGAGATATGACGAATGGGCACTCATGAACCAGAAGAGATACCATTACGGATGAGGGGAGAGAATGGAGGTTCAAAGAAAGCTTGCAGGGTAGTGAATTTGTGGTAGAAGAAAAGGTTTTTTATACTTGTCTATAAGAATTGAAGAGAAAGAATAATTGGATATCATCTTCTCTGGCCTGATAAGAAAACTGAGCTCATCCTCTGATGAAAGCATTCCAAGCAAAGAAGACCAATAAATAAAAGAAATTTACCAGTGTGCTTTTTAAAAAAGAAACTTAGTTCAGATATTAATTTGAGATATTGGAATAATTTTGGTGCTCCTTGATTTGAACAGTAAAATGTAGAGAAAGAATGACCTTGATCCATATATTTCTGGGTTGAAATTGCTCCAACTAATATCCATAATGGCATCTCTTATAATTTTCTCATATTATCTCTTTAAATACCATTTAATGATAAAACAAAGAGTAATTAAAAGTGAAATTTTAAAATTGTAAGCAGATCCCATGCCTATGGTTGAAATTTAAGCCAAAGATTAACTTCACTAGTTATGGTCAGGCAATGTAAGTTTTCCAAATTTACAAAATTGATTTAATGTTACTAAACAATACAAGGGGAAATATAAATCTGAAAAATAATGAATACAAAAAGTACTGAACTGACCACTTGCAATTTCCATCTAGCACTCAGTAGATAAAAAAGATTATTCACTGAGATTTTACAAAGTAAATTAAATAATACAAAATAATGTGTGATAAGCACTACTAGTTTAATTTATGAGAGTAAGTAGAACTATGTGTTGAAAATAATCTTGACCCAGTTGATGCCATTCACTATATCTATATTATAACATAAAATATTTCAATTTACCACAAAAAATATCTGAGAAAGAAATAATTTATTTTTTCTCAGTTTTCTGGATCTTTCTATTTCTTTTATGAAAGTTACTACTATATAATTTATCAGTATTTTCAGATTTTTTAACTCTTTGATTATTAGTTTAATTAATCTACAATATAGGTAATCTCAAGTTGTGTTTTTTTGTTGTTATCATTTGGTAGTCTATATAATAATCTTCTCTTGGTTCGCAATAACTGTCTGCCTCTTACACTTATATCTGATTTCTGGTAATATTACGCCTGATATTTTACTTATGGTATTATTTGTATAATAAAAATTTCAGATTGAAATAAGATTATTCTGTTTTCCAGAGAGAAAGATATTAATAGTTTTGTAACAAATAGCTTGTTCTGCACAATGTTATTATTTTATCATATTCTGGGATATCAGACATTTTCTAAATATGGAAAAGTATTACCAGTTGAACAAAAAACCCAGCATCTCTCCAACAATGATGAATCACTTGAGAACATGTTTGCCCTTTATCTGTCACTGTGTATTCTGTAAAGAAGCTGATGTGATTTAGAAAAGACTGAAAACTTTGCTCTGATTAGCTATGATGAAGTCATATTAATGATTTTAGATACTTCCAATTTTTAACTTAAAGTACAATTTATACCAAAGGAAAAATATAGTACATCAGATTTTTAGATACTACTTGGAAAAAATCAAAGCATATTGATTAACATTAATGTTTACTATTTTGTCCAATAGACTTGTGATATAGTTTCTTTCTGGTCCATTTTACTGCTATCATTTAACTTTTCCTTCTGGAAAAGTTATTTTCCTCTCACGTGCTGCGCTGATCCCAATCCTTGTTGCTTTCCATTTTCTCTCCTTGTACCTCACATGTTCTTTCCTATTGTGATTCTGAAAAAGACGCATTGTCTTCCAAACAGATCATTGTGATCTTTGTTGTGACACCTTATATCATTATAGAGGAAGGTTGGAAGCATGTTCCTTTATGTGGTCTAACAAATCATGTAGAATGTAGTTGTTGTCTCTCTTTCTATTTGACTTTATCTTACAGACTGCTAACTGTCATATAATTTTTCTTCAAAGTATATGATGTGCCAAGCATATTGTTGATAAGTGTTCCTTGAATAAATAAATGTTGGACATTACAGATAGAGGATCATGAAAGCACTTGACTTCAATGGTGTAAAAATATACTTTGGAAATTATGCCTTCTCAGAAATTAATCATGGAGAATAAAAAAAGGAAAAGACAAAACTTAACTTGTAGATTAATATTTTCAGCTTGTGGTGAGGCAGGCAAAGAGGATATGATATTTTACTTCAAGGAAGCTGAATAATTCAGAATGTCAATAATTCAGTATTTTCTACTGAGGCCTGTGTTTTCCAAACTCAGATTATGTAAGATGCATTGCTGACTTATAATAATTCTCTTCATTTTTAAATGAATTAAATTAGTATGCATTATTTAAAATGAAAATAAAACTAACATTATTATAAATGACTTGGCATATCTTCTAACTATGTCTATGTAGCCTTCTTTGTATTTCATCATCATTTCTCCTTAGACATTATATTGCAGTAATTTTAATTTTGATCTGGTGTCTTTTATTTGTTTATTAGAATTTTAAACAATTTAAATTGAAATAGATTCTTAAATATGATATATTCCAATTCTGTTTACCTCCCCAACTCTCCCCAGAAGTTCCACCCTATTCCATCCACTCAAATTCACACCCTTTCTTTTGCTCATTTTAGGATACTAATAGGCATCTGGATACTACTACAAATAACATAATTTGGTAAAATTAAAACAAACAATCCAGAATTAGAAAAATTAAAGAAATTGAAGAAAGGGAGCACCCCAAAGCCCAATAAGTCATATGGACACAGAGAAACACATTTGCACCCGAAGAAATCCATAAAAACACAAAATGAGAACCCATTATGTATTTTGTATATATATATTTAGTTGTTGTCTACATGTGTATATGTAGACATAGACACATATATACACATACACATATATAGATGTGTATATATGCATAAACACACACATATTATCCTATGAGGTAAAAAATAAAATAAAAATAAAGAAAGAAAGCCAAAAGCCCTGGCAAACCATTGTGGCACAAAAAAAATCACCAAAAATGTCGTTGAGTTTGTTTTGTATTGAATAATGACTTCTGGGCATGGAGCCTGCCTGTAGGAGTGGTTTGTATCCTCGGTGAGACCCCATTGGAGAAAATTAATTTTCATTTGCAAGCAGTAATCAATTGGAGATATCTTCTAGGTTAGCAATACGGGCATGTGTCCAATTTCCTTTCAATGCTGTACCTTATTAGGTGTAGACCCATGCATAATCCCATAGTATATCAGTTCTTCTGTGTTTAGAAGAGATTTTTTCCTAGGTGTCTCCCATCTAGTCTGGCTCTTAAAACTTTTTTACTCCTCTTCTCCAGAGTTCCCTTATCACAAAGGGAAATTATTTGATAGAAATATCCCATTTAGGATTGAATGCTCCATTGTCTCTGGCTCTCTACTCGTTGTCAGGTTGTGAGTCTCAGTATTTTTTCTCATCTGCTGCAGGAGAAGCTTTCTCTGATAATGAGAGAATAAAACACAGATCTATGAGTAGAGCATAAGGTATTAGGAGTCATTCTATTGCTCTGTTCTCTTAGCAGAACAGTTGTGTTTGATTTTCCCAGGTTCATGGACTATCTAGTTTCTAGTTTTTGGTTACCAGAGATGTGTTAGGAATGTCCCCCATCTCATCGAGTGGGCTTTAAATTCAATCAAATATTGGTTAGTTAGCCTATAAGATTTGTATCATTACACAATGAAATAGTACTCAGCTATTAACTAAAATGAAATTATGAAATCCACAAGTAATTGGTTGGAGCTAAAATAATCACCCTGAGTCAAGTGATCCAGAGGCTCCCATACATACGAAATGAAATCTGGTATGTATTCACTTATATGTGGATGTTATCTGTTAATTTTCCAGTAAGCAAGCTACTATCCATATAACCACAGTAGTTAGGTATATGAAATAGAATATACAGTTATGTGTGGAAATGGAGGGAGGCTAGAAGAGGAGGATCAAATTTGTAGATGTGGGAAGAGGGGGAATGCAGGTGAATACGTGGAGAGACAGATAACAATCAGGGTCATTGTAGGGGTCCTATGGCAACCAAATAATGCACAAGCTTCCTAAATTATATACATATATAAAGGTGATCTGAATGTAATCATCAGATGATGGGGGAAATGATAACTGGACATCTCTCATCACACATTCTGGGAATGAGTAACATCTAACAGAGTTGTTAGCCATATGGGCCCAATGGGAAAACTCAAACAATCCAGGCTATTGCCAAAGTTATAGGTTGCTCAGAACAAACTGTTGGGTGAGGCCAGTAGTTTGGTTCCCAGACGAGAAAATAACCATACAGAAACTATATTGTTTAAATCACTGCTTGGCTAATCACTCAAGTGTATTGCTAGCTAGTTCTTACATCATTAGTTAACCCATTCCTATTATTTTATATTTTACCACGAGGCTCGTGGTTTACTCTCTCCCTGGCCATGGCTATATGGTATCTCTCTGACTCTGCCTTCTTTCTCCCAGCATTCAGTTTAGTTTTTCCCACCAACCTCTATCCTGCCCTGCAAGGGCCAAGACAGCTTCTTTTAATGAATGATATTCACAGCATACATAGGGAAATTCCCCATTAACAAACTGATTGTAAGGCCCTCTTGATAAAGACAACAGCTAGACATCTCATCAGAAAGGGAGAAATTAATCTGGTGTCTACCTAGAATCTTGCCATCTACTAGTGTGCATGTTATTAGGTAAACAACAACAGGAGAAAGGTAAACACCAACTCAATTAGAAACCCTTTGATCTACAAGGGTCACCTGGCTGCAGGTTGTTCTGAAATTTTTGAGAAGATGGGCTTTGATGGTCATTGAGTACTCATTTATGTATACCTGAAGGGTTAGTAATATGGCTCACAAAGTACTGAAAAGGCATATGTAAGATGGATATGCTGAGCTCAAAAATTGGAACAAAGTGAAAGGTTGAAGGGGAGTACCAACTCCGCAGCAGTATTTCCTAACCTCCACAAGTACATTAAAGCATGTTTCTCCTCAAACATACAACATACACATAAGTAAATCTGAGATACAGATAAAAATTCTGATAGGCTAACCAATGTGATGTTAAGTAACACTGAGTAACTGTTGAAGAATTCATAAATGAGGACTTTATGTAGAAACCATTCTACTGTGATACTAATAAAAACTGAACTACTTCTATATTTAGTTTATTTTCTCAGAGTCTTGTTTCCCTAAATAATCTCAATAAGAAGTAATACATAAGCTGAATCAGGACCATTTTATAGACTGTTATAGGAAGGAAAATTCCCTTGTGTTTTTTCTTAGAGTTATCACAACAAATATTACAAAATTACAAGTTATTATATATACAACATATATATATGTTATGTAATTCTCATAGATTATATCTATATTATATACACACAAATAATGTATGCAATTCTCATATACCATATCTATATCATATTCACTACCCTTTCCTACAACGAATATTTTAAATAGGTACCTAAGAAATTTCTCTGGGTTGCTATAAGTCACTTTTAACATAAAACAGATCTATAAAAGTGATGGCAATAAATCTAATTTAATATCCACATTTCAAATGCCCACATAATATATTTTTTTCATTGAAAGCACAGTGTTCTTATTTTTTACATGAAAGGTCAGTAGTAGAAGCCTATAGCATCTGTATTATCATACCATTGGTATACATATATTTCTGTAAGAAGGGAAATTTATCTCTATATTTTTCAAAATTTCCCTCTGAGAGAGTACACATCTTACACAGAAAAGTAACTGTCTTTTATATGCAGAAACTTTTTCAAACAAGTTTGCCATATCTATTTTCAGTTATTTAGTGCTAGTTTTTAGACATGTCTCTCTATTCAGCTGGTTTATCATTTGCATACAATACACTTGTCATGCTTTATAAGACTCCATGTTTTATTAAATATCAGGAATAAATGTCTTTTGGAATGATTGTTCGGATATTTCACAATATATTTGTGATAGTTAATATGTTCACATATTAGAGATGGAGAATATTCAATTTATACCCCTTAGTTCAAAAAAACTTTGAAATACATTTAATACTGTGTATTAGGATTTTTCCTATATTAAGTTCTAATATTTTATTGGTTTCTGTCAAGTACAAAGTGTACTGCTATACCACCATTTGAAAAATTTAAAGCAATTGGTTAATTTGGAGACCCAAAATAAAAATTAATTCAGTATGCTACAAAACAGCAGGTAATATCATTAGAAGGGATTCTTAATCTTAAGTAAATTTTGCAAAATGTTTTTACACAACCAGCGCTTCCCAACACACTTGACCTCTGGTAATCAAACACTTTTTTCACAATAAAATCTCCTGGAGTCTGTGCCTTATGTTCCCTTAACAAGCAAAAATGTCCATTTTATTCAAAGCAAATAAAATTGAACAAAATTTCAAACCTCTGTATGACAGGGCAATCTTTACTTAAAGGGAAAAGGATGATAATGAATTTTCAGAAGTGTAGGGATGATTTCCACATTGTGCAATAGGTGAATAAGAAATAGTTCCATTAGCAGCCTTACAGACATGAAACATAGCTCATTATACACACCTGCCAACAGCTACATTAAACATTTAATAACAGTCGGAGACACCTTACCCTCATAGTAACAAATGAGGGTATTCTAGCATTTTCCTTTCTCTGTGCTTCATAAAGCCTTTTTTCCCTTCCCTTCCTCGATAATTTGCTACTTTTTAATCTCCAACTTAGCAATGTTGGTGAAATAAGAAAGTAATTTTGCCATCTTTTTTTTCTTTATAAAGTAATGTTACTATTTTCTGAAATTTTCATTTTTATTTTGTCTTTATTCTTAAAATCAACTCATCATTCTGCTTTTAATGGAAAACTAGATGAAAGATTTTCTCTAAGTTTTACAAAAAAGTATACATATTTAATTTCTGACAAACATGTCTAGAATGTAAGAGCATTAAGGGAAAAAACATAAAAGCAAAACCTCAACCATAGCTGTGAGACAAATATCAGTTATTCTTTTCCTCTTCTAATCAAATAAGTATCATGCACAATTTTATCAACAGAATTGTAATAATAACTCTACTCTTGAGATTCAGTTCTAATGCCCCTCTTATTCTAAAGCATTATTCACTGCCCTGTAATCATTTCAGGAAGAAAAAAAAAAAACTTCAAGAAGTCAAATAAGGAGAGGTCAAGGAATCACTTTCCTAGCAAGAAAAGCATTAATACACATGTACCAGAGGTATCGGCCTCCTCTGATTTATTTTCATTGCGTAATGATGCTTCTGTGGAGGGACGGAATCCTAAGAAATGAATGGTGGATTTTAAGAAGTGTTGCATGTTCAAATATACTGAAATCTTTCTATGACTGGATTTCAGGAGTTTGGCCCAGTGCTTAGCTATGGATCTCTGCATCTGTTTCCCTCAGTTACTGGATAAAGGTTCTATGATGACAAGAAAAGTAGTCATCAATCTGCTTCCAGGGGAAGGGCAGTTCAAGCACCTTCTTTACTATTGCTTAGATACTTAGCTTGTGGACTCCTGAGAATACCCCTATTGCCCTATTGCCAGGTTTCTCAATAATTACATAATGGCTCCCTCAATCAAAATATCGCTCACCTTGATTTCCCTCCCTGTCCTTTCCCCAGCTAGACCTTCACAGTCACTCATGATTTCCTCATTCCTCACCTTCCTCTCTCAATTCCCATTTGAACCTCCCCCTTGCCCCCAAAACTCCCATTTTACTCAGGAGATCTTGTCTATTTCCCCTTTCTTTCGATAATCAAGATAGTTTTATATGTAACATGCAATGAACTTAATAATCATAATAGTACTTAGAAAAATTAAAGTAAATATCTCACATTCCTTAAAATAAATAAATTTCAGAGACCAATCTCAGTCTTTGAACATGATGACATTTGAAAATTTTCAACTGGAAGAGATCCTGTTTCACATTCTACAAACATGATATTATTTTACATCTTCATTGCAATCTTTTTTTTCCTTAAAACTGCAAGGAAAATTCTAAAATTATATAATTACAAAGATAATGTATTTCCTTATTCTTTTAGTCAGGATATTTTGCATATTTCAAAAGTATCTACTTGCAAGAATCTATACAAAAAAAATAAAATAAAACAAACAACCAAATACCAGAGTAACCTTAGCTGATAGAGAATTCATTAAGGGAAACTGATGAACTATGAAGGCAGATGACAACTCCTAGATCACTGGAGAGGATGGCTTTGTAGCACGGTAGAGCAGAAGACTGAAAGAGGAATTCAATGATCATAAAATCTAATGTCACTTTTAGAAAACAAAATTGTTGAGACTAGGGCTATTACTCAGTACCCAGGTGATTGCCTAATATATGCAAGGCTCTGGTAAATCTCTAGCACCACAAAAACAAAGGAAAGGAAGAAGGAAAGAATGGAGGAAGACAAAATATTAAAATGTAAAGGGATCAAATAGTTCAATAAGAATATAGGACATTAATCATTTATGAGATATGTGCATTAATAATTTATCAAAATATCAAATATTTTTATTTTGAAAAGTTCACTATTTACATGTGCTTAGAAAGTTTGCATAAAAATTAGTGTTTGAGATGATATGGCCACATTAAAATCTTGACGTCCACCAAAAGTTAAATAAATACAGAAGTTTTGAAAATTTTTTTTAAGTTCCTTTTATATCTTTGAGGTGAAATTTTATTATGAGCATGTTTTTCTTCTTTTAACTAATTTTCAGTTTAGTTTAATTAATGAATTTGTTAGGTTGTCATATAAGTACATAATTTCCTATAGTTCCTTCTTATTTATTATTTCTTATTAATGATATATTGCCATAATGACATAGAATACAACTTTCATAGTCCCTGATAAATGGAAAACACCATATTAATGGGTAAAAACTGTGGAATATATGAATAGTGGAATTTTATTGGAAGTGTTACGATAGATGATTTTTTTAACTAATTCACATGAGAAATGTGTCATGTGAAATGATATTATTATTATTGTCTCATATTCTTTCATTGCATTTATTTTTATATTTTTATCCCCATTAGATCAGTGAATGGATCCAAGTACCTAAACTTATTAGGCATACTCTCTTTTCATTAAACTTTATTGACATGAAATTAAATAATATAATGCATATCTTCTCCAAAACAGATTTCATTTCTAGGTACAGACTGCAATGAAAATAACTTACACCAAAAATATATAATCAGTCCTTACAATCTCTCAGGTTTTAGGAAATCGTGTATTTTTAATAAATTAAAAACTTGGTTTGCTTGTAAATCTGCTGATAGAGAGACTCTGTATCATGAGGAGCGGGCTGCTTGTCCTCCCAAAATAATCACACAGAAACTGTATTAATTAAAACACTACTTGGCCATTAGCTCTAGCCTCCTATTGGCTAACTCTTACATCTTGATTTAACCCATTTCTATTAAATCTGTTTTCACCATGAGGTCATGGCTTACTGGGAAAGATTAAGCATGTCTGGCCTCGTGTCTCCATGGCAGTTCCCTCCCTCTGCTTTCTTCCTCCCAGAATTCAGTTCTGTTTTCTCCACCTACCTATGTTCTGCCCTATCAGGCCAAAGCAGTTTCTTTATTAATTAACCAATGAAATCAACACACAAACAGAAGGACCTCTTACACCATAAATCTGAATTTTTCATATTATGGAGATATGTATTGATAGTTAATTTAAACATAATTCAAGTACTGTAAAATTTATAGCATGTGGTAAAGGATGTGTGAGGCTAAAATTTCATTATGACATATAACCTATTGAATGAAATATTTTATAATTACCTAGCTGTAGCGATCTTGAAAATGAATAGCTCTTAAAATAAAGATGACAAAAAAAGTTAACGACTATCTTTATTGGTGCTTTATTGGAACTGTAGCTATGTGCCCATGGCTTCACTTCTCCTTCTCAGAGAACTGATACTATATTTTTGTAATAATCAAGTGCCACTTAAATCTTAGTTAAAAATTATATTGGAGGTACACCAAAGACAAATATTATTAATACATAATTATAAGTTGTTCATCTAACAATGAAATTAGGAGGTATAAAACATGTCTTGAATTGGGAAACACTATCCAATATTTATTAGTGGAAATTATCACAGTATACTAATAAACATTATTTTTCAAATGGTAAGCAACAATAAAATAAATCTCTCCATATTATGTTTTCTCAATAAAGCTGTATGCACTGTAGACTGCATTGGAAATGAATTAATGGTATTTGTCTTGCTGTGTACATGATTATATTCATTCCAAACCCACCTTTTACTGTGCCATAGAACTGAGGAGCACATCATTTGGCTGAACAAAAAGGGGCAAGCAGAAAGCAACAGGTTAACTGTAAAATATTTGGCAGCAAAATGTAGTTTGACTATTTGTTATAGTGAGATCATTAGGTTAATCTGAAGTTGTTTGTGGAGGATAGCTGAGGGGAGGTTTATATGTCTAGGAACATTAAAAAGCAATTTGCACCAGAAACACATCCTCACCCTGAACTGTCTTTGAACATGTTTACAATGCTTTAAGCAAAACTGATGTGCATTTCTTTTCAGGATTGAGTAAAGCTGGTGTTAGTGCAGTCACTAGTGGTAAGAAGGAAGGATGATAAGCTGCTGTCAAACCTGAATGGGTGACTTTCGTGAGCTTGCTGTCAGTGTGAATTTGTGTATTATTTTCCTCATCTTCTTTAATTCCTCCCAAAGTATTTTTCTTCAAGTATAGTTTTGTGATTTTCCTTCCTTTTTATGCATAAGTATTTTTTTAGAAACTATTGAAAACCAAATATAATTTGTTTATTCTTCTGTGTATCTCATGTCAGCAGAACCTTAAGCTATTTAAATGCCACATTCTACAGATCCTTGAAATGGTTGAAGATTACCTATCTAGACAGAATACAATCTCTATGTATCTAAAGAACCTAATTGATATGACAGTATGCACAACAAACGTGAACAATTATTGACCTATAATATTTAATACCTGTAAAACTTAAAGACTAAAACTTTATGTCAGTATATTAAATAATTTAAAACAAATGTGAAACAAATGAGGAAAATGACCTCAAAGTCTAAACATGTATAAGTAAACTGATCAGAGGTAGGAGTAAAATATAATGCAATGTGAAAATATATCCTAAAAGCTTTATCAATATACAAAACACTCCAAACAGAGGTAGAAGCATGCATATATACAATCTAAAAGAACAACTTTGCATAGGTGTACAAATATTGTAAACAGAATTAACAAATATAATTTGGACTTGTATCAATATAAAAAACTATACCAATATAAATTATCCATAAATAATAGCTCACAAGTATTCACTCTATTACCCACTATAATTATCCACTTTTTTTGTTTTAGAACAAACATAGTTTACACCCTAACCCGCTACCTGATACAAGTAATAATCAACAACCCCTAAACGTTGTTTCCAACCCTGAGGACAAACTTTTCTGGGAAAGAGGGAATCATCCTCTACAATTGCTTCCTACTGTCTTGGGGGCAATGTTCTTTTTATGGGATCCTGTAGAATTAAAGTGATGGTTAAGTTTCAAAATTTCTGTCTAGAATAGTTGCAAACTATTTCTGAGCAGTCGATAGGGTTTTTTCCAAAGTTCTTATTTGGAGTTCTAGACAGAACATCAGGAGAAGGTGCACCATTTCAGCAGCTGGTACCCCCAAAAAACGGTCTTATAATAATGCTATCAGCATCACAATGTCATCTCAACCAGGCAGAGTTGTTGCTGTGGGGCCCCATCCTGGAAGCTTCAAATATTATTTCAGGAAAAGGATCTGTAGAAAAATCTATTGTTCATTGTGGAAAACTTAAACATAATTCATAAAAACATATATTCAATGAAAAATACAATATAGACAGAGAGAAAGTGAAATTTTTCCTAAAGTCTTCATTCTGTCCCATACCAGATGGTTCCCAATAGGCGACAGAAACTCTGAATGTTCCTTTTAACAACATGCTTGGATTTAGAGATGTACAGAGACATTGTCCAACTCCAAAACTATCTCTATATATTCATAAATATATATGTATATTTAGACATATACGTTTTGATCACCTCTCCTTATAAGTCATATTCCTTTTATTTGATGATACTTATTGGATAGCTATTTTTCCTTCTGTCAGCAACCAAACATCCAGGGTTTCTTGAATTTTTGAAAATGTTTATCTTCCTATAAAGACAAGAGCAGAACCCTGCCCCAACACTTATGATATTTCCTTATCATCTGTATGATTATCACCCCTGTGGATGAGCTGTCTTTCTCTTTCTCAAGAGGTTTCTCTTTTTCAAACCAAATCATAATTAATTTTGATGGTATCCATATTTTTCTTCTCCTGTGGAAACAAGAGCAAAACCCCTTCCCCAATGTAGCACAGGTCCTGATTTCCATTGTGAGGTCAACGCATCCTTGAAATACACTGGTTGGTTCAATTCAGAAGTGTTTTTCATTATCCAGTGCCTCTCTGCTGCTGTTGCTCCTTTCTCATTAGCATTAAGAAAATTCAAGGTTAATAAAGTATTATGCAATCTATTTCTGGGGATATTTTCCATTCCATCCCTTTCTGTTTGTTCAGCATATCCTTTATAGTATGATTTGACCTTTCTAACTGCTTGACCTGTAGAATTATTTGGTATACCTGTAATGTGCCATATATTGTAATAGATAAAAACCATTTCAGTTTTTAGAATAATATGTTGGCAATTTTTTTTGACTAAAAGACAAAGCAAGCTTCATGGTTTGGGTTTTAATTCAGGACTTTGTTTTCTTTTGAGGGCACACAAACATATCTAAAAAATCAATTTAACTTATCTTGCTTATATTTTATTAATCATAATTTTTTATATAACTGAAAATAACTTAGAATGATAATAGGTACAGATGACCTTTTGTCCCCCTTAAAAATACACTTGTTTTATTAGTTTATAAGTATATACACTTGAATTTTGGGGGAACCCATATAATCAATAGTTAAAATAGACATTTTTAATACTCATTTGGAGGAATGAAAATTGATCCCATAGCTGTGGTCATTCCGTGTGTACTTTCCACTTACATTGCATTCCTAACCCCAATGGTCCTTTTTGAATTCATTTATTTATTCTGCATCCAGGTTTCAGCCTCACCCCCTCATTCTCCTCTTCCAGTCTTTATTCCCCCTTTCTACCCCCATCCAGAAAATTTTATGTCTTCTGCGGGTATCAGTAAAACAAGACTTATCAACTTGCAGTAAGACTAAGCCATCTTCCCATATATTAAGGCTGTACAATGTGACTGCGTATAAGAAGTAGGGTCCCAAAAGCCTATAAGAGTCAAAGACAGGCCCGTTCCTGTTATGGGTCTCATAAGAAGACCAAACTACTCAACTGTGATATATATGCAGAGTGCCTAGGTCACTCTTATGCAGACTCCTAGGTTATCAGTTCAGACTCTGCGAGCTCTTTTGAGCCCAGTTTGGTTGATTGTGTGACGTTTTCCATGGTGTCCTTGACCCCTATGGCTCCTACACTCTTTTCTCCTACTCATTGTCAGGACTCATGTACTTATTCTCATGTTTGGCTGTGGGTATCTGCATCAATCTGGTCACAGTAGACAATCAGTTCAGGCTACATATCCACTATTGTTAGGAGTCTAAACTGGGGTCCTCCTTATAGAATCCTGAGAGATTCCCCTGCATCAGACTTCTGTCCCACCCCAAACTGCACCTTCCAGCAGTCCTTACGAGTCTTCCCCTGCACCTCCCACCTGATAATTTATGTTCCAATCCCTATCTGCCTTCAGTCTACTAGAATAGCTACCCTTTATTTTATAACCAATATCTACTGATGTGTGAGTACATACCATGTTTGTTTTTATTGGTCTGGGTTACCTCACTCAGGATGATTTTTTTTTTCTAGTTCCATCCATTATCCCTCAAATTTCCTGGTATCTTTGTTTTTAACAGCTGAGTAATACTCCATTGTGTAAATGAACCATATTTTCCCATTATTATCCTTTCTTCAGCTGAGGGGCTACTAGGTTGTTTCCAGGTTCTGACTACTACAAATAATGCTGCTATGATCATTGTAAAACAAGTGTCCTTGTTGCATGATTGAGTAACCTTTGGGTATATGCCCAAGAGTGGTATCATTGGGTCTTGAAGTAGATTGTTTTCTAGTTTTCTGAGGTACAGCCACACTGAATTGCTAAGTGGCTGTACAAGTTTCAACTCACCCTGAATGAGATGGAACTCTTCTGACGGTCCTTTAGAAAAAAAAAAAATCTTCCTGCTGTCCTGCTGTGTGTTTTGACTGGTGATATCTCCATTATCCAAGCGATTCAAAGGAGAACCTTTTGTAACACTTAGGCGCTTCCTATTTTTACATCCATAGCAGTCAATGCATTTCAATATCTTTCAAATCTGTGGCACTACCATCACCATGTCTCTGTGTTAAACTAGTACACTTGCTTTACTTGCACTACAACTCCAAAGGCCAATTTTCTTTTTTGTCAGCCATATTGTTTTCATCAGTTGATGACCAGTTGATAATAGCTACCCTAAAAACAAATGAGTTTCTACCACATAACAAATACATATCTACAATGATTTTTATCTTAATATAAATTCTTTTCTTGAAGCAGACAATGGTGTTCTTCTAAAATTTGCTATTTGATTCCTGACTATGTGGTATATTTCATTTATTTACTCAGTTGAAATCCCAAGTTTTTGTTACATTGTTTTCAATTTATCTATAATTTTTAATTTTACTATTTTTTTTAAAGATTTATTTATTTATTTTGTCTACAGTGTTCTGTCTGCATGTGTGCCTACAGGCCAGAAGAGGGCACCAAATTTCATTACGGATGGTTGTAAGCCACCATGTGGTTGTTGGGAATTGAACTCAGGACCTCTGGAAGAACAATCAGTGCTCCCAACCTCTGAGCCATCTCTCCAGCCCCTCATTTTACTATTTTTGAAGATTATTACTTATCACTCAACCTGTCCATGAATTTTTGTGATCAGGGATCTCCTCATTTTCCTTCTTCAGCTTCTAAAATCTTGGGATTGCTGTGTACGATTCCACCTGACATAAGGTTGATTCTGCATATAAATCTATGTCTTTTAATTTAAAATTATTTTTAGATTCATAGTTATTTATTCATTTAGTGTGTGTGTGTGTGTGTGTGTGCGTGCCCGCATGTATGCCACAGTGTGGGTGAACAGGTTAGGAGATAAATAGTGGGGGTTGGTGAGTTGGTTCTCTCCACTCATATGATACCCTGGGATTGAAGCCAGGTAGTCAGACCTCACATTAAGTTCATTGATCCACCAAGCCACGTCACCTGCCATGCAGTTCTTTTTGTTTGTTTGTTTGTGCAGTTTTCTATGTAAAACTCTCTGTTGCAGAAATTTGCTAGGCAGTCCAGGCTTCTTCTGAATGCCTGACTGTATTCCTGCTTCCACGTCCAGAGTGCTGAGTTCAGGTTTAGTGCACCAGGCCTTGCTAATTTGCAGGGTGTTTTTGACACTTATTTTCTGACCTAAACCTTCCTGTCATTACACGAATAAATAATGTTTTCTACTTAGTCTACAAATGTATATCCTCTTGGCAATTTTGATTATATATATTATATATAATATATATATATATATAGTGTGTGTGTGTGTGTGTGTGTGTGTGTGTGTGTGTGTGTGTGTGTGTGTGTGTGTGTGTTCTACCAAGGATTGGGAATTTGGGTACATTCTTGTATTTTTATGGAACATAGAAATGATGCGAACTCAAGTTGCAGGTCACATCACCAAATATACATGTTGGATCTAGTCTTTTTGGTTTTCATTCCCTTTAAAAAACCATTTCAAACAATATTTCTGATCATATTTTTGCCTCCTAGGACTTTCCCTCCTTCTTACTCATGCAACTTTGAGTTCATTCTCTCACCCAAAAAAGAAGAAAGAGAAGGGGCAGAGAAAGAGAAACAGAGACAAAGAGAACATCAACACAAAATTAGAGTTTGTGGTCTTGAAGTGAGCAATGATATTCCCATCATGTTGGACAATGACATAACATCAGGGAGGACTGAAATGACTTACCAGTTTTGATTAGCTTCCATTCTTCTGCTTTACAACACTGCTTTGAGTGCCAGCATAGGCTAACTTCACCTTGACTATAGAGGTACTATTAACCTTCCCATATAATAGAAAACTCTTTTTTTGACTATTATTGCTAGCAATAATGCCTTACACAGGTTCTGACCAGAGGATGGCCACACAAATTATGCATGTAATGAACAAACTTTTCTGCTAATGCACGTATGTATTATGTGAGTTATGTGTGTTAGCCATTGGAGGAAAAAAAGTAAAAATCTAAATATATTAAGAGAACTATTTTAAATGTTAGAAAGTAAACAATGATAGATAACTAATGAAACTACCTTCTAAACTAGTTGTTATTTGCTTCTTACAAAATAAATGAGTGGTGAGTGTTGGCATTTTCAAAACTCTGACGATAGTTCGAAGTGTAGACTAACTAAGAGCATTTTATTTGGCATGAAACTTCTCCCTAACACAAATTTTCAACAAAGGGTATTTTTATCATCAAAAGATGATTCTTATCATTGGTTCCATACTATTTCTTGTTTTCTGTGAGGTAACACGGCATGGAAATAGCTGCAAAAAAAGACTTTGAAATCTCAATTTTATGCTCCAGTGACCTACATATTTCTCATATATATACATATATATGTATATATATATTTCTCTTATATATATAACAAATGTGTGTGTATGTGTGAAGTTTACACTAAAAGGTTGTTATTAAATTAGATGTTTTTATTGGGCCAAAATTTAAAGAATGAGTGGAAGAGAATAAACATCATGGATCAATTTCTACACAATTTGGGGGGTATTCTAAAACTGTATTTTCTTAACTTTAAATGACAAGAAAAATCTATATTGAAGTTATAAACACCAAGTTTCTTTGAATTTTAGCTAAAAATAATCACACAGATTTGAAAAGATTAATTAAATACTAAAACATAATTACATGGAGCACAATATGAAGATGATAGTTTGCATTATTGGAACAAATTTCCAGGCTCAAATGACTAACAAAGCCTTGGGTTTTATTGACAATCTTCCTAAGATTCCCACTGTGAAGCCATTGAATTTTTGTATAAATCACAGGTACTGTGAGGGTCGGGATGCTACTTTTGTAACCTTTCACTGTTTGTGCTGTTCCTTCCAAAACGTTGAAAACTACAAACAATATGATACTCTAGATGACAAACAATCAACAACTCACTTGACTAAAAACAGAAAAATATTGAATAATATTGATAAGATTTTAGGAAATTTTTCTTTATCCAGATTTGATCAATGAATCTGATCTTATGCATCCATTTCAGTGTGAATAATAAATTTTCTTCTCTGATCAATTTTATTTTTTCTGTCTAAAATGTTCTCCTAGGTAACACTTCTAGTTTCTGAACCACTTTAGTTCTTTGCTTGGAACTCAGTCTACATTGTCACTAAAACTCAAATTCAAAATCAGTTTGTTTCTGTCCCAGCTTTCCAGGCTTGTTTTTAAGCCTCTACTTCGGCCCTTCTGCTTAGTTTCCACTTTAAGCAATTATTTTTCTGAAGGTATCCATAAGTTATTCTTTCTTGTCAATATTACTTCAGAATGAATACTTCCAATTTAAATACCATTTTTTTAAAATTGCAAGATAGCTTGGGACAATTTTGAAAAATAAATCTTCTTGATGCTTCTGGCATATTCTTTTCCCAGTTGTTTCTCTTTTTATTATTTTTTTCTTATTCTTACATCCATTATTTGTTTTCTATTGCCTTGGTTGTTTCAAGGAACCCAAGACTAAGCCACTATCCTCTTCAGCTTTTTTGTAGCCCTAACTTAAATTATATAGGTAAAGGACAAATGCAGAAATTTAAAAAAGATATTAAATTGTACTTTCAACATTCTATATTCTCATTTTAAGATATGCAGTATGAGGAATTTTTGCATTGATGAGGGTTAACAGAGAATTTTTGAACTTTTTCTTTCAAAACACTTTTTATTGTTTGCGAGATTACATATATTTATAACCATGTATGTATCAGTATTTATTTATAAACTCATTGAATATAACAAAGAATGTTTCAGATTTAAAATATTTCCAATGATGGTATATAGAAGAATAATTAAAATATATTTAATAAATTTTATTCTACTCTGAATAAATAAACAGTGAGGCTATGGATCTGGGGAGCATTGCAGCTCTGTAAGGAGAGCTGATACTTCCTGTATTTCACTCATTCCTCCTATTTAGCTCTTAGTAAACTGATTTCATGAGTTTATCAGTGTAATTAGGCAAGTTTGCCCATGCTTTTACCTCTCTTTTCAACAATATACTCATTCTTCCATACAGAATCTAAACATTGATGGAGAGAGGTAACATTAACATTTTACACTTATATCACTGTTGTCACTATCTATATTTTAAATGCTCCAAAGTTACAAATCAAATGCCAATGCATCATAATAATAATGTAGAAAGAGATGACGTTAATTAACATCATTTATAGTTGCATTGTGATTTGTACAAAAATATTGAACTGCAATGGTAGGTATATAAATACTAGGTTTAATAATTAAAATATAAAACACAGGAAACTTGAAGGACTCCACAAGGATCAAAGGGAAAGAAACAGAAAAATAGATACAAGCCAATTTATACATGCAAATAAGAAGGGAATGATAATACATAACCTCATTAAGTTAGCCAAGATGAATAGCTCTAGAAGAAGCTCATTCATTTCTGGCTATCAGCACTGCTGGGTCCATAGACCTAGTTCATCTCGCAGCACTTCTATAAACCATGAGATCATTTTCCATCATACTGAAAAATCCCTCCTTGTCAAGATAGGATGTAAACATTGTAGCTCTAAGCAATATTGTACAGCAAGTTGAGCACTTTAGATATGTTGTTACCATTTGTAACAGACCCTCTTTGAATTATTTCAGCCTCTGTTTTCCAAACTGGCTTTTTCTGCACCTATCAGTCATTGCCATAAATACTGTAGAGCAGTTGTTCTCCAAACTCACTGGCTTCATTGTTTTTTTCTTAGAGCCATTTAGATAGATTTCTGTTGAATATGCAAGTAACGAGTCTGACTGTGAAAGATCATTCTGATCAGGATTCTGGAAGCAGAATCAACACATCAAATGCTTTAGCACTCCCAAAATGTTTAAGATAAGTGAAATATTAAGAAACTAACAATATGGTAAGTATTTAGGGTACACTCTGTTAAAAAACAAGGGTAGTCAATGACATCTGTTCAGTGAAAATACTGGGCTCACCTCTTGACAAGTGTAAACCAGAGAAGCTCAGGCATGATGTAAAATGAGAGAAGAAATCTATATCTTTTCACTTACAGGAAATAAGCTATACAATGGATATATTATAATTCACATCAGTGTCTTCATGAGCAAAGAAAGTGGTGAGTTTTTATTGATACATATATGTTTTTCATATGTACACATATATGTGTATGTATTACAGTACACATGTGTACACACATTCACAAGCATATATTTGTCTAAAATGGAGTTTTTATCATATGTTAAGTTGGACATGTGCTCAGTCCTTTTTCATAGATCACATGCCACAAAATTGAAGAGTGCAGTGTTTCTGGGAGCAAAGTTTTCTCTCGGTTATGTAAGAAGAATGAGACAGTGACTTAAGGATTTTGCCTGCATTCAATATTCTATTGCACAGATACTTCTCACCCATGTTCATTTCTCCTCTTATCCATTACTAGGAATGGAAACAACTTAAATATCCTTCAGATAATTAATGATATGAAATGTCCTTCAGATAATAAAAATGTGGTCCACATAAACTATGAAAGAAATTCTATTCAGTTATAAAGAAAAATGAAATCCTTAAATTTAAAAGAAAAATGAATAGAACTTTAGAATGTTATAAGGAGTGAAGTAACCAAGACCCAGAAAGTCAAATGGTACGTGTTCTTGTAGCACAAGTAAACAGTTCTTTCTTGCTCATGGATCCTAGTTCTTAATCTTTAGAAATGATTTTACAACCCAGGAACTCACGGGAACCAGTAAAGTAAAAGGGACCATTGTTTGCAGTAGAAACCAAGAAAGGAGGTGGTTGGATGAACTTACTATAAAGAGAAAGATGAAAAGAAGACAGGAGGGAGACTTTAACTGGGAGAGAGATGAGAAGGCACTACATAATAAGAGGAAGAATAAGTAATATTTAGGATGTTTAAAATAGTCATAGAAAAACTACAATAATGCTTGAGCAACATAGAGCAATATTTGTTACTCAAGAGCCATAGCCTATCCTGAATAACAAAAATTTCAGTCACAGGAATGAAATCTTCAAGATAGTTGTCAAGAAAATTCAAGAGGTCCCAAAATAATATGTCCTTCTGCCATTATCCTTGTCTTATTTTCCTAGGAACTTGAAGATAAGACCTTATTGCTTAAGACACAACAGATTTTGAAACAGGTCTTAGAAAAATTCCACTAGAGCATACATGGAAGCCATCTCCATAGCATTTACAGGTAACAGGGAAGCTGCTAACGGAGAAAAAGAATCAATATTCTTATCCAGCTGCTAATCCTATAAATCACAATATTCAAGTTGGCAAAATATTCCCAATCGTGAAATAAGGACACTTATGTCTTGGCGATAATCAACAACTGGATAATTGGAATTAATCACCATTCATTGGGTAGGAATCAATGCCTGATCCTGTTAACGTAGCCAACTATCCTTGGCTAATGAAGTTACAGCCATAGTAGAAAGACCTATTCCCATTTTCTTAATTCAGTATGATATCTGACTGCATTTGAAATACTTCCTCTACCCACACATACATGTAGCTTTCATGTACCTTCAGAAAAACTTCTCTTATGAGCAGATCAAGATTATTTTGGAAATCAACAACTGATCAAGATATGAAAAACATTTGGCCATGGTGTACCTAAGCTCAAATTCTAAAATGATGATAAAACTGCTACATCTAATGTTTAGGGTACATTACTGAAAAGGGGGAAGAAATATGTAGGACACAGAGGACTCGGGCAGTTGCTGTAAGATAGTACTTTCAGGATATAACAGGAAGATGTACCCATGGAAACACAAAAATGTGGTCACTTAAACAAGAGCAGAATATTGACAACACCAGTTGACATGCTAATGCATATGAGGAAAATATCACAAGGTTCTGCACCTAGAGGAAAAGATGCAGACAGTAACTGTCTTTGAGAAGACTTGGTCTTCTCCAGGGATCAGACACAAATACTAAACACAATACGTAGAAGCTACACTAAATGGATTGAGCAAGTTATCATCTATCTATCTATCTATCTATCTATCTATCTATCTATCTATCTATCATCTATCTAACTATCATCTATCTCTATCTTCTATATATATATCATCTATATAGCTATCTGCCTATATATATATATATACATAGAATAAATAATACATTAAGAAGATAATAACTAAGAAGAAAGTTTATAACTTGAGATTGAGTTGGGGTGAGTTATGGAAGGGATTGGAGGAAGCAGAAACACATGGAAGTGATATAAATACAGTATTCATTTATGAAATTCTCAAAATTGTATTGAAAATAGATTTTTCATACAATGTATTTTGATTACACATCCCTTCTCACAAATCTTTCTCACAAATCTTTCCCACTCACTCAACCACCCAAGTCCATATCCTTTAAGTATCTCATTAGAATAAAAACTGGCTTCTAAAGGGTAATAATAAAATAATGCAAGATGATATTAAATAAAAGTAAACCAGAATAAGAAAAAAAAACAAGTGAATAAAAGCAGAAAAATATAGCCAAAGAAAAGCCCAAGAAACACAAATGGATGTAGAGACAAAAATGTTTCCACAGAAACAGTTTGGTTATTTTCTTGTAAATTTTTGGAGGAATTTATTTCAAACAAATATATGCATAACTGTAAATGAGTGTTTTTAGTCATTTAAACTGGACTGAGCTTTTTCTTCTTGAACGCATAGATGATTGCCTGTAATAGATTCTGCCTAACAGTTAACACAACCACAAGGAGAGAAAACTGAGTGTAGAAGAGGCTAATCAGTTGGCTCAAAGTCTAAGCTTATAGAAGTGCCACCATTTGAATATGCATTTCTTCTTGTTTCTGTTTTGTTTCAATATGATTTTGCTAACATTCTATAATCAACACTGAAGCTATTGAAAAGGGGAGGCTATTAAGGAAGAACCATGTTTTATGGTTACAAAAGCAGATTATAAATGGTATAGAATTAAAATTAATGTGACAAAACAATATTATGAAAACAGGAAATATCTTCAAAAACATTACAGTGGAATAGGTATTTTCTTTCTTAATATGATCCTAAATTGTATACTCTTTAAAATAAAAAATTGTTTATGGATGCATAAATACATCATAAAAATATGCTCAAATGAATTTAAATATGTAAATATGTTTGCAATATTAGCAACGATATTTGTAAAAATATTTCTTTATCTAATATTCATGTGTATAAACATGCATGTGCTTGTTTGTATATGTGTGATGTGCATGTGGTGGGGCACCCTGGATTTAGAGGTCAGGAAATGACTTGCAGGGGTTTATTCTTTCCTTTTACCATGTGTGTTCCAGAAACTAAAGTACTCTCAGTCTTGGCCTCATGAACACATCCATGTTGACCCAATTTACCAGTCCCAGAGTGAAGTGTATTAAAACTTATTAGAGAATTGGGCAAAAGAGACTTTCAAAAATACATATAAGGAAAATGAGCAAAAGATTTATAGCCATGAGAAATGTTCAAATCCATACATGTTAAGTCAAATTAAAATTGAAACCACTTTTTTTCTATAAAGTTAGAATAAAGTTAAATAATTGATACAGAATTGGCAAAGATGTGGGAAAAGTAGTGGGACTATGACTTCTTATAAAATATGATCTTTGGAGAAAATATAAATAAATGTAATGTAAGTAAATAAATGTAAATATATATTTCCTTTGATAATTTCACTTCTAGAAATTTTATCACGAATAAACCTATCTATTCGGATTGGCATACAGTCAATATTCCTCATTACTGGATTGCTTGTTATAATTAAATGAAAGTCTGTCAAAATAAGGCCACATATAATTTATAGTACTCATGTACAATGAAATTTAAGTCAGTCACAGGAGAAGAAAGAAGAAGGAGGAAGGAATGATATAAAAATAGGAAAGAACAACATAAAACCTAAATAATCCCCTAACTTTGCAAAGTATCAAAACTGAATTACTTCTATTGGAGTGTTCTCTGCATTTGAAGCATGCTTCAGTAAACAGCTGTGTCTGTGTTTTCCTTACCCTTGTTCTCTTAGACAAATGAAAGATGGTGTGAAATTTCCTTTGAATTATCTCTTTTGCAATTAATCTGCTACAGATTGGTACCTTTGTCCAAAGCCCAACAGCACACTATCTCAGATATATCACTATCCATCTATCCATCTATCCATCTATCCATCTATCTATCTATCTATCTATCTATCTATCTATCTATCTATCTATCATCTATCTATCATCTATGCATGTATGTATCTGTCTGTCTGTCTATCCATCTATCTATTTATCATCTATCATCTATGTATGTATGTATGTGTCTATCTATCTAACTATATATATATATATGTATATATGTATAATTTTTAGAGCAATCACTATACCTCGCATTCCAGATATTTTTTTATTTTTTGACCAATGCTCAGAGAGACTGAACTTTCTTGATCTGTCTGCTATACTTAAAGTAGTGAAGTTTAAAATAGCATTAGCTGTCCATGCTGGCATGTCAGAAACTTTCCTGACAAGGAACACAGGGGAAATAAAGATCCCTGAGTATTTCTTCATTTAACGTTATTTTCATAATTTCATCCATGAAAAAGCTTATTAGACACTGTATATGTGCTTTTTATGAGTGAAATTTCTGATGTATTCACATTTATTTTCATTGCTAGTTTCCATTTTTAGTAAAATACATGTTAATTTTCCATGTTGAAAATGTTTATTGTCTGACTTAATTAATTAAATGATTAAAATATTAAGTCACATATTAAATGTTATTTAGGTAATAGATAATTTATTATCCTTAAATATGGTTCACCTGCTTCAAGAAAATCTTGTTTAGAATAGAAATAAGTTGATGGTGAACTCACTTATGCTTTGTTGAGTGATAGAATGTGACTCTCTTTGAGAAATTAGCTTGTTAAATGAATATGGCAGATATTTTCAAATACCCAAAAAGATGAAAAAACTGTCCATATGTGGCAGGATTAAACTACCAAGGGACTCAACTGAAAAATGATTGCACTTTTTTACAAATTTAGTGATGAATGCATATTTGACATTAAGAGTTATCTAGAGAGACAAAGAATTGCTTTAGGAATTAAGGATTTTAAGGATTTGTTGTCTTAAGTATCCCTTTAACAAATTCCCTTGAGAATTATACTAGTGCTTGAAGTATGGACTATAGATTAAAATGAAAAGCACAAAAGTATTCAAACTGGATTGTTTCCGAACAATGCAACAACAACAATAAAAGAAAAAACCAGTAAGCTTCTTTTGGAAGTTCCTTGTCTTAACCTTTTATCAGTCTTTTCTTCCTTTTGTAAAAATATAATATATATATATGTATATATATACATATATATGAATCCATTCTTCAGTTTAGGGGCATCTAGGTTGTTTCCAGGTCCTGGTTATTATGAATAATGCTACTATGAACAGAATTAAGCAAATGTCCTTGTGATTTGAATGTGAACATTTGGGTATATGCCAAAGAGTAGTATTGCTAGGTAGATTGATTCACAATTTTCTGAAAAACTGCCATACTTATTTCCACAGTGGCTGTGTAAGTTTGCACTCCCACCAGCAATGGAGGAGTGTTCCCCTTACTACACATCCTTTCTAGCATGAGTTATCATTGGTGTTTTTGACCTTAGCCATTCTGGTTGGTGTAACTTGGTATCTCAGAGTTATTTTGATTTGCATTTCCCTGATGGCTAAGGCTGTTGAGCAGTTCCTTGAGAGTCTTTTGGCAATTTGAGATTCTTCTCTTGAGAATTCTTTGTTTATATTTGTGTCCCATTTTTAATTGGATTATTTGGTACTTTGATGTCTAGTTTCTTGAGTTATTTATAAATTTTGGAGATCAGTCATCTGCCCAATGTGGTGTTTGTGAAGATCTTTTGTAAACAGGTGTTTTCCCTTATTGATTGTGTCCTTTGCCTTACAGAAGCGTCTCAGTTTCAGGTCCCATGTATTAATTGATGCTCTCAGTGTATGTGCTATTGGTGTTGTGTTTCGGAACTGGTCTCCTGTGCCCATGCATTCAAGGCTACTTCCAACATTTCCCTTCTGTGATGTTCAGTGTGGACAGATTTATGTTGTGGTTTTGTCTTTGATCCATTCGGGCCTGAGTTTTGAAAAAAAAAAGTGGTACATTTGCATAATTAAGTACTACTTAGTGGTAAAATACACAATGACATCTTGAAATCTGCAGTCAAATAGATGGAACTAGAAGAAAATCACCTTGAGTGAGATAACACAGACCCAGAAAGAAAAACATCGTATGTACTCACTCATAAGTGGATATTAGACATAAAGCAAAGAATAACCAGTTTATAGTTCATGACCCCAGAGCCGCAAGGTAACAAGAAGAACCCTAAGAGAGTCATACATGGACCCCCCATGGGAAGGGGAAATAAACAAGATCTCCTAAGAAAATTGGAAGCTGGGTAGTGGGGGCAGGGGAGAAAGGAGGGAGGAAGGATGAGGGAGGGGTGAAAGGAAGAGGAGGGGGGATCCTGAGGGAACAGAATGGCTCAGATGGTGGTGTAGAAATGGACTCTGAAATAAACCCTTTCACACTTCAATCACTTTTGCTCAGTATTTTAGACGAACAGGGAGCACTGGAAGATATTACTTTTATTTCTTTATTATTTTGGCATTTTTATATAATTTTCAGCTCTTTAATTATTTATTTTAAATTAATATTGCTTTACATAATGTTCATTAGTCCTGAGATTTTGGGTATCATGAAGCCTGATGGCTCTAATCAAGAAATAAAAATCAATACTTCTCATTTCTTAAGCAAGTATCTTCCAGGCTTTTACATTAAAACATTTTTTAAAATGCTGTTCTTCACAGTTTTTTCTGGTGTATTTTGACTATGTGACTAGTTGAATGAATGGTGCAAAAATTGGCCACTTATATTGTAAAAATCAGACACAATTGAAGCACACCTGGCTTTATAGTTATTAGTCTAGTGAGAGAATTCAGAAATGATTAAGACAGAACCTATAAAAGAAATTCCAACAACGACTCATGTACTTGAAACCTTTGGGCATTTTAAATTATTTTTTTTCTCATTGTGAATATAAGACAATTCTAACTATTTTTAATATACGAGCTTATATTTGGTTGCTATGAGGTAGGGATCCCTGAAATGAGATAGTTTAGTCATTAAAGGTAATTTGCCATAATGTCTGAGAACTACGCTGAGGACCTCCTTGGCAGATGGGGAGAAGTCAAACTCAGAAGATTTCCTTTATACTCCATACATACTGCTGCATGTGTTGTTCCATCCCACACACATGCATACTATGTAAATAAATAAATTGATTTTGAAAAAAAAGGAAAGATTACAGGTTTCTTCTTTGGGGTTGAATGATTTGAAAAACAGGAAATTGGTTACCTACATAATCATTCCCATTAAAGAACCTGGTTTCCAGTTAAACTTTATAAATATGATGAAATTATATCAGGATTAAATAGTTTAGAAGGTAAAAAAGTCTATATATTTAATGTTAAACATCAAAATTAGATCAATTCAATTATATAACTTGCTGCTTTTGCCTGCACATAACACAGATCCAAATTTTGTGAAATGAAAACCCTAAGGAATTATAGAGCATAACGTTGCATATTATTAAACCAACTGGTTTAAATTATAAGCAGGTATGAACACCCTTTTCTCAAATTTCAGGAACTTTGTCAGGAATATATGTAAAGTTTGGTCATTGAGAATTTTCTTTTTCTACCATTTTATTATTATTATTATTATTATTATTATTATTATTATTATTTTGCCCATCTATTCAGTACACTGCTCCCATGATGACTTAAGGCTTCAAAACATTTGTTCTAAAATACAGGACTCAGGTCTTGTCAGACATTGTAAGAAAGTGTCAAAAATTTAAAAAAAACATTAACTTAAATGTGTTTTATTTATAATTTATGAGATAGTCCATTTTTCAGAGATTTGCAATATAAAACCCCCAGTTGAACAAAAAAAATTCAAACAATTTGTGATCATATTACCTGTAGTTTTCATCAGAGTGAAATGACTCCCATGACACACATTTTTAGTGTTGCTCTTATGAAATAGTGAGAATACACAAATATTTCTCATATTCTTCTAAAATTGCAAGCTATAATCCTTCTTTTTGTCCCAGCAAATGTCAAAGTAATATTTTCTTTCAAACATAAGTGTATGCGAACTCAACTATTTGGGAGTTCAATTTTAGAAAAAGTCAAGTTTGCCTGGACCCAGGTCAGGATTTCAAATGAAATGTTTCATTGTTTCTGGATTAGCTGAGACCTTGGTTCACTGTTTCAATTTAGTTGAACCACTGAGGTTTACTGAAAATTCCTCAGAATTCATGGGATTCTGTGATTTCATTTGAGTTTATCTTCTCGTTTCTTTGTAAAATATGACAATACTTGTCAAAGCCATGTGAACCCTAAATAGTTGACTGAAGTGTCCCAATGTCCCATTCAATTTGGAAGCTTCTAAGGTCTTGGATAAAAATGAATGCCAAGCTAATCCTGCCTGGTTTAAAGTGGTAAACTGAAAGAAAATATGTTAATGCACAATTGTGGCAACTATATAGTATATGCTATTTTAGTAACGTAATCATAATATAACAAAGAGCTGGAAAAGAACTAGAACATTTGTCAGGGAAAAAGTGGATTCTCAAAGCTCTAATAACGTTTTTTTATTTATATGAACTTGGGTATGTTTTCAAGACTCCACTAGTTCCCCCATAATTAAAATTCTTTTTTCCTTACCCATTTTTCTAAATTAAAGGTTATCTAACTTGGAAAAAATAAATACATATATAAACATGAATATATATATTTGTATATATAGTTTTCATAAATTTAAAGAAAATGATTATGTGTACACACATATATGTATTATTATTAATAAATTTCATATGTGTATTATATGCTATTTAACCTTATGTATTAATCTTACATATACATATACACGCTTGTATATATATATATATATACACACATGTATATATACATATATGCACATACATTTTTTTCCTGTCTCTTTGGTACTGAGTGACTATGATGTCTATGCAAAGATGCTTCACCAATATGTTACTATACCATAATATCAGACTTGATATTATGTGTAGAGTAAGATTGCTCAGCGAATGGAATCACTTATTACCAAGCTTCATAACCTGATTTCATTCCTGGGTCTCATATGATAGAGGGACAGTAATGACTCATACAAGTTTCCATCATGTATTTGCACGCACACATGCTCGTGTGCACACATACATACACACACACACACAAACACACACACAATGTGAATGAAATAATCTGACATCAACTTTTTCAGTATTTTCCTTTGGAATAAATGGTCCATTAGTGTAGCAAGTTGGTTTGCTTTGCCTCCCTTTTTCAGACTCAGTTCTGCTGATGTACTACTGGCCTACAAAAAGAAAGAAAATTATGTAGTCAGTGAATAAAACATGCTTTATTGACACTGCAAGGGTGAAGTACAGATATGGGCAGACAGGAAAATGAGCAGAACTGATATTCATGATGTGAAATTCACAAATAATCAAGAAAGAAGTGCTGTTAATTTTCTTTTCTGAAACTGAAAGACCACTTTGCAAAGGGTGGCCTCTTAAGTATGCTGAAGACAAGTAGGATGAGAGCTAGTGAGGCTATAGCTGCAACTGCAGGCCGAGTCAGACTGTGAGTTGGATGACAACATTTTCGCTGTATGTAGCCCTAGGACTTACACATGTAGTCTCTTCATGGATTATGGTAGCCTTTTCCCCAAAATGTGAGATTTGAACTCCAAGACCAAATGTTGTAAAACCCAAAGAGAAGGCACAGAGCTTGAGTGTCTAGTAGCGTTCATTATATTAAAAAGGCAATGTGTCCCACACTTTTCATGATTCACCAGCAGGAGACACAGCATTGCCCGTCAGCCATGCCAATCAGAGAGATCTGTCCTGGCAATTTTGAAGATGAGCATAAATAATGCAAATGCATGGGTTTGTTTTCATGACATTCAGATAAGCAACATAAAGAAGAAAATAATAATAAAAAAAAAACTTTTGAAGATACCTACCTGTAGGACATTCCAGGATTAATTAACTATACAGTTCGGAGACAATTAAAGGCAACAAAGAAAAACTTCCCCAATTTCCAAGACAGTTAAAAGCCTGTGGCTGTTTGATATAAACTCTTTTATTTACTATCCTCATAGCCTTTACTATAAATCATGCCATAAGCTTTTTTTTTCAAAGAATATCCATGTTATTTTGTCAGGGACATTCCATAATTTGCTTTCACAGTGTGTCCAACAGGCAGCCCTGCCCTGTGAGAGTGAACTTGCTTTAGAGCTATAAACACTCAGGCACAACTCGAGTCTTTTAGTCTTCCTTCGAGCTTTTGATAGTGCAAAGCCTTTTCAGTTCTTTCATCTTTGAGTATGGTATCCTGCATCTTTATTATTATTGTTATTTTTTCCATTATTTCTGTCCTTTTTTAAATCTATATTTGCCCTCAGCTGGCAGGCTGGAAGTGTAAGGATTCCTTATGTCTCCTGTTGTGTTTGATCTCATATTACATTATTAAATGAACTACCCCATTGTTATGAAAAAACTGGGGTGTAGCAATTCTCAAAACATGTTTCTCAGAGACACTTAAGCATGCAGCAGGAGGAATTCCTTTGTCGTAATTTCCATTTTTATTAGGTGCATGGAGAAGCTGTCATCATGTTGACCTTTCTGCATCATATGATGTATGTAAATGAACAGTGGTAATAAATGCATATAAAGGCCTAGTCAGCAGGTTCCCCAAGTTTGGGGCTGATAAAAGTATGGATTTTTTCCTTCCCTTTGTGTTTTGTATACTAAATAATTTAATGATTCTTGACCCCTCGACTTTAGAGCTCTTGAATTTATAACTTGATTTTGTTTGGCCATTCTTAATTTAATTATGAGTTTTCTAAAACTTTGACTTTAAAGCTATGCAAACAAACAAGATGTGGTTAAATAGGACCAACATGAGGTAGTTATTATTTAATAAATAACTAAAAAGAAGAGAATATTACTAAAGTAGTGTGAATATTTAGTTTTGTACTTGTATTTTAGATTGTATTCTGTTTATTTTTTTATTTATGGTGGTGGTGGTGATGGTTGTGTGTGTGTGTGTGTTGTGATACATGAGAACTCTTCTACTAATATGTTTTATTTTTCCTTCTACCATGTGGTGTCTGACGATTATACGCAAATCAGGCATGGCAGAAAGATCCTTTACTCAATGATCTTTGTCATCTGACCTGTCTCCCTGTCACCCAGGCAATTATTCTAAATGGATGACAATAAATTCTTAGTTCAATCAAACCTTTCTCAATTGCCTTAATCTCAATAAAATACAGGATTTACGGTATCAATAGTACATCTTTGGAAGACACAATCTTTTCTATGCCTTAAAGAGTCTGCAGGATTGTTTGTCGCTGGAAATAAATTATATAGTACAAAATTACTGTTGAACAGCACAGCTCCTGCTTGTTTAATGTAAAGAAAGAAAACATGGTGAAGACCAATAAAATACTCCTCCTCGTTTTTAAAGCTTTACAAACATCTTATCATTTCATTATTACCTACTTTACATAAAATATGTTAACGCTACACCTGGGAATGAAGAAAAACAGAAAAACATGGCATTTCCAAACCGCAGTGAAATGTTTCAGAAGGTGGTCCTGATAGTCCTGTCATCTAGTTGATCCTCTCTGTGGGATTGATCAGTTTCATTTTTTTTGAGTACAATAAAACAGGAGAGATAAAATAAAACAGAATGGTAGGAATGACATCATATTGTACAAGTCCATGTTGGCGCTTAATCCTGGGTGTGGCAGTAAGCAGCTCATCTTTTAGAAGTCCAACCCTGAGTTTATGTTTCTATGAAAAACACCTTATTTTCAGGCAGACAGCCATCTTAATGTGCTTACATATATAAAAGACCTAAAGGTGCACCTGTATGATAATATAATAAAACTTTCCATTAATTAGAGAACATGAAGGAACTGGCAAAATGGCTATCAGCATTGTCCTACTGCACAGGCACTTGGGTCTGAGTTTGGAGCCCTAGTGCTCATTGAAAAGCAAGTTTTGTAACTTCACTACTTAGGTGGGAAAGACATATTTAATTTCTAAGAAAGAGAAGAATTTTTCAGGTATAATGGAGTAAAACAACAATAGCAAAAGGATAAACCTCCTGCCATTTAAAGTCTCCAATCCAAGCATTCCTTCAAATATTGCTTCAAGGGACATTTTCTTTCTGATTACTGCCTGTCAGCACAGACTGTGCACTCCTCAGTAAAGTTGAGGGATTTTCTTCACTACTAATCTTTCATCCCAGAACAGAAAACCATCTGTTTGGAAATTTCAAGAGGAAGAACTGATTCTAGTCATGGGAAACAAAGCGAAATGCAAGTCTTGTCTGTGTCTGCTCCCTAATTCCATTATCCTTTTACACCAAGGGCACGGGAGAGGACAAAGCTAGATATACATTCTTAGGAGTGGGTTCAGGACTCTGGGGCTTTGAATTTATCAAAATATCAAAGAATCTAGACTAACTGCTGTTCATTTTTTTTATGTCCTATTTTCTCCACCCTTGGTTGCTCAGGCTTTTTGTATTAAATCAATCATCATCCATCAGTCTTCTAGTCTGAGGGATACGAAGCAGAAGAATATTCACTCGCTCTTCTCTTCCTCAGGAGCAAACATTCAGATGGGATTGCCTTCCCCAATGACCCATAAAACATCACTTCCATTATTATCTCTGTGTGGGCATTTGAATGTGAAGCTTGCCATTTTCTTTCTGTTTTATTCACAAGCACATTTCAAAGTGCCAGTCAAAATCACTGTGTAGACTGTTTTGATTTGGGGTGAAAATGATGGTCACGGACAGGATTTCAAATTTTTGGTCATGCACCTCAAAAAGTACATTATCATTTCTCTTCAGTCAGAATAACAATTTCTGGAAACAGTATTTTAAAAAGCAAATTCAATCTTTTAGGGTATGTTCAGATCTGTTCAGGTCTGTGTCTTAAGGAATACATTAATTGTTTCAAAGTTTCATTCTCCTATGTAAAACAATTTTGCAGCATTTTAAATGTAAACAGACTTCTGTCATTTTTCCTATATTGCAAATTGTTTAAAATATGCTCTTTACCTGAGTTTGATCACAACTAACCCATAGCATAGGATGCCTGCATTAAAGTTGCAACCTCTCCCACTCACCCTGCCACAGATAACTGACCTGGTTAGGACTCTGCATAAATTAAATGTGATATGTGATGTTAAATACACACACACACAGACACACACACACACACACACACAGACACACACACACAGACACACACACACACACACACACACACACACACACACACACACACAGTAATCTCATTCATTATTTTATGGTGATCCTGGGCAAGTATTTTTCCATTTCTTTTTCTGATGCATAGAAGAGATTTGACCGCATGCCTTTTCTAGCTGGCCTCTTCCGAGAGCCTTTGTATAGTCCCAGTCAGCTTTTACTCCTACCCTCTGTGGCCTACCCACTGCCAGGTCTGTACAGCTGTTGATGTCCAGCACAATAACATACAAGGAGAAGTGCTTATACTACTAGATTCTACACAAACTAAAGAAACTTCATTCAATACAAACTTTTGCATTAAGTAACTTAGTCCAACCCCTGGAGACAAGGAATTAATTTTCGTTTTACAGGCACTGGATTTACAAGGTGTTCCATTAACTTTATTAAATGAAAAACAAACAGCTTCTTTCCAGCACAGGCTTTTGCTTTTAGCTTTCAACGTTTCTAACGACATGTGAATGGTTTTAATATGTTTACTATTCTGGATAAATTCTGTTATTCAATCTGAAATAAAGTGACCAAAATAAGCCATCATTTGGGAAATTCAGACAGAAGCAAAGAGTCACTTCTAGGAAAACTTGGGCATTAGAATTTGTCTAATTATTCTAATTCATCTTGAAAGTAAATAAACTAAACCATAGTATTATACTGAAGGGGGATGTCTTTGATTTAGAATAAGACTATTGAGGAATTTGGGTACTTTCCTTCTTTATTTTTTTTTCAAAGGATTATTTGGGTTGTGATGAGCAGATCTAGGTTCAGAAAGCCATCATTTGGAAAAAAAATACATGCCATATATTTCATCCCAGCCAATAATTAATAAAAATCTCAATACTTTTTAAAGGAAAAATAAAATTAAAAGACTGTTAAATTAACAACTTCATATTTTAAATGACAGATCTATTTGTATTCAGGGTATACAATATACTTGTTTCAGTGTGGAATTTTTCCTGTTATATAAAAAATAAAAAAATAAGTAAAGGACATAAATAATTTGTTACTTTCTATAATTATATGCTTAGGATCTCACCGCATGAGTTAAATATTATTTAGATACTTGAACAGACATACATAATTTTTATATAAATGATAACAACTACATATCTGTGTGGAAAAGAGTAATATAATATTTTATAAAAGCCTGCCATAGAACTGAATAGTAAAAAACACACCAATAATTTCTATCTGGGGTCTTAAAGACCCAGAAAGATCTCTTTGAAGCATTAAACAGTTCATTAGACACTTTCTTCATTAAAAGGTTCCATTATCTGAAATGGTGTCTTTGAAAAGAATTATAGACGTTTATTTTTTTAAAGAGTGAAGAATTTGCCACAGAACTTCACAGGAAATGCCCATTGGTGCCAGTTGGTTAGGAATCCAAGACTCACATGCAATAGAGTGAAGAATGCTACTCAAGTGGCACTTTATTTATGTCCCTGTTCAGAGTTTCTTTGTCTTAGAAAATGTTTTATAGAATCAGTATTCCTGGTTATGTCACAGGAGGTACATTATAAAATGATGGAAGGTGGTCAGATGGATCAGTCAGCAACGTGATTGCCATACAAGTACAAGGTCCTGAATTAGGATCACTAGCACCCATGTATAGAGCTGCCTGTTGCAAAAGGAGCTGCTTTATGGTTCCCTGCTGCTCGGCAGCTCAGACCCAAAATAATAACACAGAAACTGTATTAATTAATTCACTATTGACCCATTAGCTCCATCTTCTTATTAGCTAACTCTTACATCTTAATCTAATCCATTTTTATTGATCTGTGTATTGCCAAGAGACTGTGGCTTACAGGGAAAAGTTCTGGCATTTATCTCTGGCAGGGCTACATGGCTTCTGTCTTACTCCTCCTTCTTTCTCCCAGCATTCAGTTTAGTTTTCCCCACCTAAATTCTCTGCACAAGTTAAAGACAGTTTCTTTATTAACCAATGGTATTCACAGTATACAGAGAAGAATCCCACATCACCTCCCTTCTTCTGTTTAAATAAAAAGAAAGGTTTTAACTTTAACATAGTAAAATTACATATAACAAAACAGGTATCAAGCAAGAATTACAGTTACATCATTTATATTTATCTTTTATCATAACTAAGGAAAATAATAATTATAACTATAAATTCTTCAACACCATCGAAGACTCCAGAAGGATATAACATTAGATAAATTCATTGCAAGAAACTTCCATAACTTTCCATAACTCTAGAGTTGACAGAGACATTTCGCTCCCTGGAGAGTCACCCAAAGTTCTCCTGTACTGTTGAGGCATCTATCTTCAGTCTACAGGATTAGTAACACAAATTGACTTTTTTTTTCTCTTTTTGGTTTTTCAGGAAAAGATTTTGGGAAAGAATTGGAGGGAGGGAGGGAGAGAGAACTAGTACAGCACACTGAAAGGATAAGATGAAATGCTATTCAGAGGTAAAATGAAACATTTTAAAATGAAGAGTAGGGAACATTTATGAAGATGCAGAAATGGATGCTAGCTATGAAGTAGCCAGGAAGTAATATTCTTTACATTTACTTAATATGAGAATCCTATAGGTGAACTGATACACAGAGTTTCTCAGAGAGTAAGTTGAAAAAGCTATGAGTGAAATTTATTTTCCTAGTATTTAGAACATTTCTTTCCATTTCTATTGCAAGTAGACTACTCAATATTAAAATCTATCTCTCTTGTTATCTTGAATACTTAACTTATTATCATTTGGTTACCTATTTGTTCACTTAAATTATGAGTAAAGACACATGATGTAGGCTCTCCATTGTAATATTACAGATTTCTGCTAAGTTTTTATCCTGTTTGAATAGCATATGTCCATAATGACTCCCCAAATATATGCTATCTCTTCAATTTGCTGTTTCACTGTAATTGATCACCGTGGGTAGGTTATATGATATTTTTCATGCTCAATTTACACTTATATAAGAATATTGTTTCCATTAGTAAAATATTCTTAGATTTATCTATGCTGCAACAAATATACAGTATTTTATTATTCTTTAAGGCTCAAGAACAGTCCATGGTCAATGTGTACACTTGATTTTCCTCCCTGAATCATAGCCAAACTTTGTTGCTATGGTTACCTATTGACTACTATTATAAATGATATTATGATGGACATTATTGGGAACAAAACTCAAATTCTGTTTTCAGTTCGTTCAGGTAGATGCCCAGAATTGGAATTGGCAGAACATACATCAGCTCTGTATGTCAGTCATGGAGGGAATTTCACTCTTTTTCCATAGTGGATAGCTATACAAATTCATTCCCACCATCAGTATATATGGACACTAGTCTCTTCACATCCTTGTCCGTATTTGATGCTTTTATACCTTTGCTAATGTTCATCCTCCATGTGTGACATATGTCATCAAAGCTTTGTTTTTCTTGATGGCAGGATACGGAGCGCAACTACTTATCCCCCCTGTAGACATATCTTTGTACAGAAATGCCTGCTGATAACCTTTAACCAATTCCTATTGTTACTACTAGATGTGACAATATTTTATGTATTTGAAATTATCTCCTTGTATGATATATGACTTCCAAGTATTTTTTTCATCTAGAAGCTGCATTTGTCATCTGATTATTGTCCCAATGCTATGCAGAGGATTTTATTTTAATACAGTCTCAATTGTACATTTTCAATTTACTGGATTGTATTTTTAAAATAGATACCCAAAATCATTAAAAACAACAACAACATCAAAAACAAACAAATAAAGCCAACTAATGTTAAGAAAACTCATTGGGAAACTAACATATAGAGAACTGGTCAAGGTGTTTGCAACAGAACTATCTCAGCACTGAGGCAGAGGCTTGAAAATTTAAAGTTGACTTGGGCTACATATTAACTTCCAGTTCAACTTGCTTTGCAAAGGATGATTCTATATAAAAACTAACCAAAACAAAACAAAACTGTTTAGAAAAAACACAACTTTTTCTGTGAGTTTTTATTTATTTATTTTTACAGATCATAGATTTAAATCTGAAAAATAATTTGACTTTTTTTGAGTTTGATGTCAGAAATGTAGCCTCAATAGTAGAGCAAATGCCTCCAGAAGATCAGATCGTACACATCATTTAGTGTATTTTCTTAATTAGTGATTCATGAGGGAGGGCCAGTCCATTGAAGGTGGGATCACCTCAGTGATAATTGTTCTGCATTCTATAAGAAAGTAAGCTGAGCAAGCCATGAGGAGCAAGCCAGGAAGCAGCATTCCTTCATGGCCTCAGCATCAGCTACTGACTAATACCCTTTTGGACTTCTTGTCCTGGCTTCCTTATATGAGGAAAAATGATGTGGCAGTGTAAGCCAAATAAATCCTTTTCCCCCCTAGTTGCTTTTGTCATGGTGTTATATCACAGCAAGAGTAACCCAGAGACAGAAATTGATACCAGAATACTAAGGTATTGCTCTGACAGACTTGACTGTGTTTTTTTTTTTTTTTTTTTTTTTTTTTTTTTTTTTTTTTTTTTTTTTTTTTTTTTTTTTTTTTTTTTTTTTTTTTTTTTTTTTTTTTTAGAGAGGTGTGAAAGGAAATATGTATACAACATAATCTGTTGTATGGTAGTTTGGAAGAGAAGATTGTTCAGAAAAATGTACATAATACAGGCTTGGTTTATGCTGTATCAGAGTGAAGCAAAACTCTACTAGGTCCTTTCTCTGATGAAATTGTGACATCTGGTCAGCTAGGCATAAAGAATTGGCTGTGATGAACCACCAAAGAAAACCACCAAAAGAAAGAGAACCACCAAAGAAAATCTTTCCATTGATGGAACAGTTGATGCTGGTTAGCTAGGGTTGAGAAATTAATGACGATGAAGAAGAGACCAGTATCTTTGAGTTGAAATCTGAGAAAGGTTTCTTAGAGTTAAAACCTTGACTTTGCAGACAAATTTGGTAGTTTATAAGAGTCACCCAGGTCATTGTAAATTTGAAAATATGAATGGGTCGAGGAGAGCAGTGAGGCATGGTACTGAGAGGCCATGTGAAGCCACTGGTGAAGGAGCAGCTGCTATAGCAGTCGAAGGCCCAGAGTTGAAGATGTCATGTAGAAAACTTGAATTTTGGTATCATGAAGAAAACCCAGGAGAGGTTACTAATGAAAGGGTAGAAGTACACTCTGGTTGCAACAGAAGAACCTATATTTTGCAGATGCAAGAACAATGGAATGACCACCAAGAATAGCAGCAGCAGTACAATGGAGCCAGCCCAATCCCAGAAGATAAATTGTGTGTGCTGCAGAGGAGAGAGGCAGAGAAGTGATCCAAGCATTTGGAGGAACCCAGAATATCATGAGTGAATTCCATATGTTGAACAATGAGTTATTTATACTGTTGGAGTTTGGTTTTGCTCTCTCCTGGCTCTTCACTCTTGAAGTTAGAAAGTATTGAATTTATTTTTGCTTTAACAGAAACCTATGGTTAAGAAACTTTAAGCAAAAATGGAAGAGAGAGAGAAAGAAACAATTTTGGAAATTGACAGAGGAATTTATAAAGATAATAGATATTTTTAAGGAGGATTTTTAAATTTATAATGATATGGAAACTTTTAATTTTGTAAAATATTCCATGTTGTGATTTATTTTTTAATATGTAATCTCTAGGATGGCCAAAAGGAAAGGTTGTAGCTTAACAGCAGTGATGTGTGTGTGCTGAGATGACATGAATTCGGTTGTGCTGGTTCATTTTATACAAACTTGACACAAGTTAGAATCATGACAGAGAAGGGCGCCTCAGTTGAGAAACTACCTCTATATGAACAGGCTATATGCAAACTTGTAGGGCATTTTCTAAATTAGTGCTTTATGTGAGAGACTAGTGACATTTTGGGTGGTGGCTTCCCTGGCTGGTAGTCCTGGTTTCTACTAGAAAGCAGGCTGAGCAAGACTTGAGGAGCAAGCCAGTAAGCAGGATTTCTCCATAAACTTTTTATCAGCTACTGCTTCCAGGGTCCAACTCTGTTTGAATTCTGTCCTGGTTTCCTTAAATGATGAACAGTGATATTGAAGCTCAAGCAAAAATAACAAACAAACAAAAAAACCCACAAAAAGCAAGCAAACAAACAAACAAAAAAAACTTCTTTTTCTTCTCAAGTTGCTTTCGTCATGGTGTCTTAACACAGCAATAGTAAAGCCAAACTATTACAGTGCTTATGACCAATGTTGCCCGTTAAGTAACTATATTGGTTTTAATAAGGTTTGAAATCATAGTTAAGTAAAATATGAAACATTTTATAATGCTGATTTATTAGTACATTAATAAAATACTGTAAGTACAATAATGTATAAGAAATAAACAACCTATATATCTCAGTCTCTAAAACTTGTCATGTTCCTTTTAGAGGAGATACAAAGTTTTTGGAATTTGCCACATTGTAAGTGGTAGAGTGTCTAACGTAGCTGTCAAATGTAACAATAGTGCTGTAGAATTATTAGGAGGAGATAAACCAGCTCTTCTGTACTTTTATTTGGGTAGAATTGATTGAAAAAGATATAAAGTAGAATTTGGACAGTACACATTCCAAATCGAAAAAAAAAGTCTTGGCATAATTGGACTTGATCTAGAAATTGAGTACTTCGAATATGGGAAAGAAAAGTAAGCATATTATCTTAAGAAAAAAATTTTAGAAATGTTGCTACAAGTAAAAACATGTGAATTATACTTTGACAATAACAAGGCGAATAAAAACTATTTTTTTAACTATCTTCAGCCTGGTCTACAAGAGCTAGTTCCAGGACAGGCACCAAAGCTACAGAGAATCCTTGTCTTGAAAAACAAAAACAAAAACAAAACCCCTATCTTATTGTACATACCAATCCAAATTCTCTCTCCCTCTCCCCTCACCTTATTCCCTTCCCTCCCTCATCCACTCTTCTAAGAAGATGAGGCCTCCCATGATGAGTCAACAAAATCTGTCACTTAAGGCAGGACCAAGGCCCTCCCTCCCAGTGTGTCTAGGCTGAACAAGGTATCCCTCCATAGGGAATGGGCTCCAAAGAGCAAGTTCATGCACTAGGTATAACTCCTGATTCCACTGCTGGTGGCCCGACAAACTGCCCAAGTCACACAACTGTCATGCACATACAGAGGGCCTAGTTCAGTCTTATGCAGGCTCGCCAGCTGTCAGCCCACAGTCAGTGAGCCACCACTTGCTCAGGGTTCTATGGAAGTTGGGAGAGGAGAAAAAGAGCATGAGGAATCAGGAAGGATGAGCTGGGTGACAGACAGAGGGAGAACAAGGAAAGAGATACCTTGAGAGAGGGAGATATTATGTGGTTAGTGAAAAACCAGGCACTAGAGAAATTCCCAGGATTCCATAAGAATGATCCCAGATAAGAAACGAAGCATAGTAGAGAGGGTACCTTAACTGCCCTTCCCCTGTAATCAGACTGAAGACTACCTTAACTGTCATCAAAGAACCTCATCTTGTAACTGATGGAAACAGATGCAGAGATCCATAGCTAAGCACTGTGCTGAACTCAGGGAGACCAGTCCTAGAGAGGGAAGAGCAATATTATGGGCAAAGGGACCAAGACAAAGATGGGGAAACCCACAAAACTAATTTCTAAATCAGTAAATGATTTGGTGTTTTGGTGCTCCATTCCTTATGAGTATAGATTAGAGGAATGTTTATGGAAGGACAGTTATGCATTTCTCCTGGGTACCACGTTGTTTAATATTTGGTCATTTCAGTATTTAGTCATCAAGTAGTTCATAGTTATTTTTGTAGAGTCCATGCTAATTGCCAATTAATTACAACTTGGTCAATCATATTGACTGTGTGTTAAAGCAAAGTCACTTAGCTAAAAGAATATGTTGAACAGATATTCTGTGTTCCTGTTATTTTATCTAGAAGTAGGTGATGTCAATAAATGCTATATACTGTGATAAATTTATGTACATAATCTACATTAAACTTTCTGGTAATGAAAGTGGGATTTCTACACAGAGTTGAATTCCAGTACATGCCAAGTTGCAATAAATGTTAATTATTAAGGTGTTTTTAAAATAGTATTTCACACAGAAGTCAGGGAAAAATGACTGAAAGGTCAGCAGTCTAATATGAAGATTTTTAGGTGGTTTTGATTCAGTCCCATTTTCTTGTAATGAAATTGAAATCATTTAGAGCATTCCAATTCCAACAGGAAAATCTGTTTTAACAAAGAGAGTCAAGCTTGTGGTAACAGTAGAGGCGACATTTCAGAAATTTGTACCTCACCCCTCAGGGTGCCATACAGACTTCGCTTTTCAATGGACACATTGCAGAAGGAGTGGCCTTTCATTTGCGGACTTTTCCTTCTATGTGTTTCTTATATCTTAAGTATCTCCTGAAAGTTCTTTTTTCATATAAAGGAAGAGAACAATGCAGCACATGGAGATATCTAACCTGCATAATTAAGCTGCTCATTGCAATGAAGAATTTTTTTTCTTGCTGTTTCCTTCTCCTTTCCTCCCTTACTGACTTTTTTCTCCTCCTTCTTCCTGCTTTTTTCTCCCCCATTAGTCTTGAATGTATATTTCTGTCTTTCGTAAACTAGATACAGATAACACAATTATGACAAAGTAACAGGGATTCTAAAGGGGGTCACAAGAATGAAGCACACCAGAACAGCAAGTTGCTCTAATTCTCTTCAAACAACACTGTTTTGGGAACAGTTAATGAAAAATAATATACTTCAGAGGGAAATACTTCTCATTAATTATGCAAATTTAATATTGGGAGAAATAGTAGAATAAAATTCAGTCTAGATACAAGATCCACATAATCCATTTATATTTATTAAAATTCCATTGGGTTTACACTGCTGTTGTCTGGTCTACATGATGCCAATGATGAGTTTGGTTGAATTTTGAATATTTGAATATATTATTTTGTTTCTGGGTAGATTATCCTTTACTGAAAAATTCTATAATATATTCATTTAATACATACTATCAGTATTTTATTGGCAGGGTTTTTGGTTTGTTTGTTTATGAGTTGGTATGTTTCTTCGCACTATTTGTTTCTGTTGTTGTCTCAGTAAAAATTAACAGCCCAGATTGTTTAACTGCCCACAACTGTCATTTAACACAGAAGTTAGTAAACTGTTTCTAAAAAGACAAGACAAATGGTGACCTTAAACACTAATGGCCACTGTCTCTTGTCACAGTAGTATACACATTTGTTTATGAGAATAGTCATAGAAAAAAATTATGTTGAAACCTTTGTAGATGCTGAAATTGACATTTCTTAAAATTTTCAAAGGCCTCAAAATAGCATATTTTAAATATTTAAAGACAATGTTAGAGGGGTAAAAACATAGTAGTACTTCATTGTTGTATCTCTGTATCTTAATTCCAATATACATTTAAAAAATTGAATAAAAATAATTCACAAATTATTGTTTTGTGTACAGGAATCTTTACACTACCAAGTACTTACCACAACATGCCATTGTCAAGAAAGATTGGAAATTAGTTTGGAAACCACCAATTCTAAATTTGTTAGCTAAAATTGTTTATGTTTTGGCTGCATCATTCTGATCCTAATGAGGATATCGTTCATAATGAATAAGTCTTTGTCCTCGGCTTAATTACCTGACTGATGATGGAGACCTTTTAGCATGGAGAAAAAGTTGCAAAACCAATAGTTTTGCTTTTCGTTTTTTTCTTAAATCTTACTTCGTTCTCTCTTTCTTTCTATTTTCCACTTTGCTTTTCTTCTGCCTTTGACACTAATGTGAACAGGCCTCTTTGTGATGCAGGTACTTACAGCACCATCTAGAGATGAAAAGCTACAATTAACAGTTTAAAAAAAAGGACCAAAATGCTATGTAGCTGGGAGATGATATTGTAATTTACAATTAGTTTGCAGATTGTATTTTCAAATGATTGGCTCTAAGACAGTCACACACCCCTGACTGAAAGCAAATACTTGCTTAATGTTGATTATTTGCATGACTCTTTCAAAAATACTTTGATTGAACAAATTCAAACTATAATTTGGATTCTGTGCAAATAATTAAGATAATGAATAGATTACAGTGTATTAATCATATTCATTAAAATCCTGTGTTGAATAGATAAAATTTAAAAAATATCTAAAATGCCACACATATAAACGTAAAATATATAGTAATAAAAATTATTAAAAAATCTCCTGATGCTAAAATTATGTATTCATGATCATATATGCATATACTTTTGCTAACTAAATATGGACATATATTATAATTCAGTGAATATAAATAACACTTCTGTAGCGTAGATTGTGGCAGAAAATGAGAGGTGAAATGAAATTAATTTAATTCGCTGATTAGATAAACTTCTTGACTTTTGATGGATGTGATGATCTGTGATATTGCTATTGTTTTACTGGTACATGGAATTGTAAATGAGCAGAAGTTTTTTTTTCATCTAAACTGCTAAATGAAAAGTATTGACATTTAAAAGACATTTAAAACTTATGTCTGTAATGTAATAAAAACAATATCTTTCTAATTTTGAGATTTCAATATTGTTGGGTCTGTTTTTGAAAACCAGCTTGTGGATAACAGCATGAGTTTCTACCTTTTTTGTGGCAACTTTGTCTTAGATATTGCCACTTTAAGTTTAAAGTGTTGAAAATCCGTTCTTATTTCATAAATACAGAAAAGAAGCAATTGAAAGGCTATTGAAAATAGACACATACATCTAATCTAAATATGTCTTGCTTTGAAGTAAGTTTATTTTCAATTTTCTGTTGGGGAATAGTATGTTAAGGTGTGTTACTTTTATTTGCATTTGTTTGACTCCGTGGAGCTTATACTTTGCCTGTCTAGAAAACCTGATGGTCTGATAAAGATCTAAATGGCCAATTATGAGGCAGAAGAAAGGATTGGTGGGGCAGGCAGGCAAAAAGAATATATAGTATGAGAAATCTGTGGTACAGAAGAGAAGTAGGCAGAGAAGGAGGAGGACATTAGGTGCCAGTCTTCCAGCTACACAACAATCCACTTAGTAAGAGTAAGATTAACAGAAGTAGGAGAATGGAAAGCCCAGTGGCCAAAGGCAGAAGGCATAATATAAAACAAAGAAACTGGGTAAGAATCAAGCCAAGCTAAGGCCAGATGTTAATAACTAAGAATAATTCTCCATGTGTGATTAATTTTGGAACTTGGTTAGGGCCCCGCAAAAGAGCCCAAAGAGCTTAATGTCATACTACTACAATTTTCATTAATGATTCTCCAGATGAAATTAAAGTCCCAAGGAATAAATCAGATTAAACGCTCTAAAGGAGTCATCCCATAAATTGACAGTCACATGGCTGGATCTCTTAGCCCAAGAAGAGTCATCAAAGTACAGAAAAGTTGGCCAAAAGTTGCTGAACTTTTCTATATAATGCCGACCTAGAAACTGCAGGTTAGTAACTGAACCTCTGATATTTTTCAGTATTTATTTGAGATATAACTATTGTAATTTCTGAAAACAGAAATACCTTAGTAAAATCTCCGCTTTTACAGTGGAAAAATAAATAGAGACAGGCCCCTCAATTATCTTGGTCTTGCAAATCAAGCCCTCAACTGGTGCACATATTTCAGAAGATTGTATGGTAACATAAGAGTGTGCAAAAAGGTAATTGTACCTGGGAAAGCATTGTGGAGAATATTTCTTCTGTCCTTGACAGGGAGAAGATACAGGAAAAGGAATCAACTTTTCTAAACCTCTGCACCTGATCAAAGGAGATGCATGCCTCTAATCAGCTACAGCACTGAGGTTTCTCTAGTTCTGTCATGTTCTTTTACACCTCTTGGGTATATATAGACCGGCCCGTGTGCATTTCAGGTTCACAGTAAAATCTTAACTTTTTTCTTATATCAAAATTATGCAGGAAAGGGAGTATACTGTTGTATTAAGGATCTTTTCGAATGTAACCCAGAATCCTGTTATAACCCCTCCCCCACTGTTAACACACTCAGGATCCAGTTAACATCTATTTAGATGACAGCACATTTTCCAGTAGGTTTTACCTTCCTAGAACATCATTACATGGCAGAACATACTGCTAACACTGAGTGCCTTAAACAGCCAGAAGTATGAGGAAATTTTATATAAATGTCTTGTTACAGTTGTGTATTTAAATCTTTTTAGATTTATTCTGTAGAACTACATATAACATTATTTAAACAAGCATATTTATCATAGCAAATAACTTAGATTTAAGAAAATAGAGAGAAAAATCTAATATAGGTATTAGTTGAAATTTGGAGTTTTGACTTCTCTTAAGATTCTTATTGGCATGCCATTTAACTATGCATGAACATGAGTTAATAAATAGAATATCAGAGAAACAGAAACTCCACCTAAATCTCTCATCCCTTTAAGGCATTATAATAAATCTGTAATTTATTTATAAGAGAAACATTGAGAAACAACACATGATCTATTTTTTTCCATGCCAAATAACTGTAAAATTAATCCAATTAAACTTTCGGTTAAAAATGAATAGAATTTCAAAGTCCCAAAACTGTGCATTTATTACATAATTCTTCTTCTCTGTGACTTCTTTGTTCAACTTTTCGTTTAAGAATAACATGACCTATTTATAGATAAAAGAATAATAAAATACTTGGTATGACAGATATGGTCCATGTAGACCCAGGACTTCACCTTGAATTATTCTCAAAATATAATAAAACTGAGGTCCCATTAGGACCAAGACAGACAATATGTCTGTGTATGTGTGCGTGTATGTATGTGTACATGTGCACAGCAGGCTCGTGGTGGTGTCTGGTGTACAGACCCCTAGAGAATGAGTTTTAAATTAGAACAGTTTGCAATTAGATATGATTCCAGACAAGGTCAAATTGTACTTTGCTAATTATGAAGTGAAAAATCCTCAAGCAGAATTTCCCTGAGAGGTTATAATAATGAGTAAGGCTAGAATTCTTATTGTTTATCATATTGGTTTTGCTGTCACTATAGAATACAGAAAAGTGGCAGGGAAAATGCTCTACTACTTGTCTTCCTGTCTGCTTATTGTTGATGGAGAGAAAATGGCATGCTACTTATTTTTCAATGCAGAGAAGAAGCCCTTAAAGAGAACTTGACTTAGCAGTTAAAAGGAAAATTTCAGGGATTTTTTTTGTCAAATATATTTCAACCTGTCTAACAGTTGAACTATAAAACTATTGTGAAATTAATCAGAGTAAGTATATAAAAGTCCACAAGAAATTGTCTCTTAAGCTTTTAAAATTATACTTTGACTAGTAGTTGATTTTTATATTCATACACTAAGAGGAATATATCATGCTGATAAAAATTCATACAATAGTTATTATCATAGGTGTTTATGGTACTGACTGAGAAATATGACAAAAGTAAAAGATTTCTGATATTGCTATTGGGTTATAGGGTTGCCCATGCATCTCTCATATTGATATAGATTAACATCTAGCCAGATGCAAAGATGTCAAATCATGCTTATTTTCAACAGAGCCAGTGTAATATATCACAAAAACGTCCTGATTCCTGATTGGATGATTTTAGATTCAAGTTCTGACTTCTTCAACTAGTCAACTGTTTGATTGGGAATTACTGAACCTCATTACCTTTTAGTTTTCCCATCTGTGAAATGAGAAAATCAGTAATACCTTCCTCGTACAACTGCTGGGGAGTTAAACTCATTAAATCATGTTAACTGTTCATCACACTACCCTACATTCAAGTGTGTTTATTAGTAAGATCTTCATTCCTGCAGTATTTCTATCGTGAACACCAAACTTAGTCATAGACCACTCTTCTATTCCTGGTGTCAGCCATATTTCTTACCTCCCCCACTTCATATGAGTTTATCTAACAAAAACCCATCTCGGATTTTTCACTCTAAGGAAAATTGCTGGCAAGGCTGCTTTCTTAGCCGTTGTACTGGAAGCCACTTTTAGATGATGTTTGAATGAACAAGGCAAATCAGTGTTCTGGAGACCAGTCAGGGTCTCTCTAAAGGTTTTCTTCATTTCAAATATAAGTTTTCTTTCAACTACCTAAGGTCACTGGAGTTCTCTTTTATAAGCACCTATTTGGCATATTAGGAAAGAGTTCCCATGGCAGCTTGCTTCCCAATAACAAGAGCCATGTCAATATCTACAAGAAACAAGCTGAGTGAAAAGTAAACCAGGTATATATTCCTTTTAAAATGATATCACACAATAAATACATACTTTCCCCATTCTATTTCCCCCTTTTTGTTCTCCTCTGTTGCCAGTTTATACACATACAACTAGTTTCCTTTTACAGTAAACTTGTTACTTTTCATAAGTAGATCAAGAAAACATGTCACCTGTATAATATCTGTATTATATGTTTAATTATTGGAAACATTTTTACAATTATAGTGATTCCAAACATTATCACCAAGAAAACATTTCATGGATCTATACTCATGAATAAATCACAACATTTATAGCCTAAAGTGGTTCATATTGTTCATATTTTAATAAGAGAAAGAAACATTGATAAAATATCTAAATTTCTCACGTGGTGATGGTTCACGACTTTAATCCCAGCACTTCGGAGTTCAAAGCTAGCCTAGGCTACAGAGCAAGTTCCAAGACAGACACCAGAGCTACACAGGGAACCCCCACCTTCCCCCCAAAAAAACTATCAATGGTTTGTATATTATTTAGGCACATATGAAAAACAGACTGGTTTTGGGTGGAGACAACAGGAGTTATTTGAGGTTAATATTTGAAAAAGTTTACAGACAATTCAGTTTATTTAGTGGAAGCTTCGGTGTGTTTATTTTGTCTGTTTTAAAATTTCATCAAGCAAAATTTGTCCATATGTTCCTTCTGAAATTACTTTGCTCAGATAACGACCTGTAAAGCTTGCCTTACGTCTTGTCATTGTTCAGTTAACCTCATAAATTTCTTTTTTCTTCTATGGATTTCTCCTGATGATGCTTGTCTAATCACCAATATGGGATCAAAATTCTTATATTTACAGGATCTTACCCACAAGGAGGTATACTCTTATTCTCTTGAACCCATATCAGACAAGCTTCTTCTTGTAGAAGATGATAACTAATATATAGACCCACAAGTGAACACTGTACAGAGAGCGAGAAGCTTTGAAGCACTCAATTCTAAATAAGAAGTGTCCATTAAAACTGTCCTGTCAAGGCTTATGGGTCTTTGAGGAAATGAGAGGAAAGGTTTCAAGAACCAAAGGTGGAAGATGACTCCAAAAAAACCAGTGTCTTTCAGACACAATAAGATAATTATATATTTGAACTTACACAAATTCAGAGACTGTACATATAAGAAAAAATTCCATTCTCATGCTCAAAAAAAAAAAATTCGCAGCAAAGAAAAGTGTATGTGGGCACAAAATGGCCCCAATCAAGAAACTAATAACTGCTGTGAAAGGGAAAAACAGTTTCCTCCAAAAAAATTTCGCTAAGTAAATGACACACATTCCAAAGAAGACCACAAGCCCAGAAAGACTTGTCCAATGCAAAATAGACTCTATGGCTTTTTATTTGTTAGTTTTTATTTGTTAGTTTTTGTTTGTTTATTTGATTGTTTGTTTTGCTTTTTGTATATGTGTGCGCATGTATGTTGGGACTTTGTACCTTGCTGTTGATGTTTTGCTATATAAGTTTGTATGCTAGTTTTGATTTTATTTTTTGATGGGGTTTGGAGAGAGAGGGATATAAAGTTAGTTTTGTTGGAGAAACATGGGTAGGATCTGAGAGCAACTGTGGATGTAGAAAACATGATAAAATATTTTATGAAGAAAGTTTAAAATAAAGAAATTAAAAAGGGGAAGAATAGGTGACATTTCTACGGGAATATCCAGCAAACATCATAATGTTTGTAAAAATTCGCATGATTTTTTGTACCAGTATATTGTGTAGGCATTATGCATTGCAAAAATTGTTATGATCTTGTAGAGTAAGATTAGCTTTACAGGGCTAAGATAAGCATGTTTTACTTCAGTCGTTTAATATTAGAACTACACCTTACAGACTTGAGGTATTGGAAGCAGTATCCTAAGTATAGTAGTGGTAAGCTGTATCAGGTTTCATGAACAGTCTTGTTCAGCAATCATTGTACAGACTGTGTTTTAAGTCAGCATTGTGTCTCTAAGGTGATATAAGCAAAGATATATAGAATGCAGATAGGTAAAATATTCGAAGTAGTAGTTTGTAAATCTCAACTATTCTGAAGGGAATAACAGCCATAAGTATCAAAAACATATTAAGCAGAAAAAATAATGGGTGAGAAAAGGAAAATTTATTGAGCAAATACATATTTAGAAATAATTTGTATGTATGATTTATCATCAACAGGACCATTGATGATTGGGACTTGAAACTGCAATTCTTCTATGAATTATCGTGTTTAATTGTGCCATAAAATCAAACCATGATTTGATACACAGTACATTTAAGTTATTCAGATATAGTTAGCATCTGTAATTCATACTAAAATTAAGTTCATTCAAAAGCTGTGGAAACCTTAAAACTAGTTTTGAACTCTTCTCAAGACCTTTCATTGTATAAAATTGTTCCTTTGACCAGCATTTGAAAGGAATGAAGCTGAATCAAGATAAAGTGAATATTAAAGCGATTACTTTATTTCATTACATAATGAACAACTGCTCTATGGCAACCATTGTAAAGAAGAGTGATGGACAACTCTGATAAGGCTTTTCCTCATAAGAAAGTCATTTCATTTAATGATGACTTGCCCCTGAGAACGAATATTCACTGACTATGGAGATAAATTTTAGACTATCTTCAGACTAAAATGAGTCCTAATGGATTGGTCTTTAAAATGTGAGAAAGCTTGCATAGACCTCAGGGAAGATATTAGGCACTTACAAGTTATTAATAAAATATATTTTCAATAAGCCCTTATGAAAATTTTCATATTATGCATTTAAATGTGCTTATCTCCTCAAACATTAACTAACTCTCTATATCCATATATAAGTATTTATGTACAAGTTTAATTGGCTTCTCTGTTTCAGAAATAAGACCTAATTTTAATTTGCAAAACCTAACTGAAGTTAGTTCTGTATTTTATATTTCAAATTGTTAAAATACATTTCAAGTGCTTACTGATATTTTTCAATTGAATTAGGATGAAACAGACATTAATGTGTACAATTAGGAAGTGCAAAATGTATAATCTCTAGTAATCACTTTTAACATTTTAAGGGCCAAAAGAAACAAAGAAGATAAATAAATCCTGCTCTTTGACCTCCCTATGGATTAGAAAAATGCTCTCCAGAAATGATATCAGTATGCAAGTAGAACAAGCCTCATTAGTTTGCCATCTGCTCTGGTAGATTGATGCTAAAGTGTTGCCATTGTGAAATTCATTGAGTGGTAAAATTATAATTAAAAATCATACATAGATTGAAAGTAAAGATTCTCAGAAATAAACCAGCTGCAATTGATAAAAGAGATTCTATGTCTCTCAGAAATATATTAGATGAGAAAAATTATGTTTTCCTGTATTTCTTATGTGTAAATATTATGTATTCTGAGACAAATAGACAAATGTTTTTGGTCCAAAGTAAATTTAAATACACACATGAATAAAAAGGCACATGCTTCTTTGTAAATCCTGCTTAGCAAAGTTGGTCTCTACAGAAGTTTAAAATTAGACATCAACACCTAAAGTTTCCATGAAGAACTATGAGATTGAACATAAATGAAATAAATAAATGTTTGTAAACACATTTAGTATTATTTCAAAGCAATGTTTATAAATAAAAGATATTGTATAAACTTACACATGAAACTTGATATTAATATATTTTAAAGTATAATTAATAAAAAAACTATTGCCATTTTCATCTTGTTAACAATTTAAATGTTGTATATCAGTGCATTTTTAAGATGAGGTATAAAAACATTATGTTCTTTATAAAAGTTTAAGGGTTTAGGAAAATCAAAAATTTTCTTTATTTTATTTTTCTCTGCATCTCTTCAAAAGGATTATATTGCAATGGGGAGATGCGAAGTACAAACATTCATTGTTCACAAGACTTACTTCTTCTGGTAGCAACTACATGCAGTCTGATAATTTAAAGCTAGGAGGTAGAGACAAGCAGATCCCTGAGTTCAAGTCTCGTATCTCCTACAGAATGAGTCTCAGAATAGTCGGGGTTATGCAGAGAAACCCTGTCTCAGAAAATAAAAGAAAAATGTAATTTTATTATCAGTAGTATCAAAACAATAAATCATGTACAAGTCTATCAAAATCAACATTAGACTTATACAGAGGTACCTATAAAACATCACTGAAATAATATTTAAAGAAGACCCAAATAATTGAGAAGAAATTTTTTATTCCCAAATTACTTATAAGATACTCCCCAGATTGTGTACAAATTCTGTAAAATATACAAACTGAAACAAACAAAACAAAAATAATAGTGAATGAATTTCCTAAAATATTCATATGGAAATCTAAGCGGTACAGATTCTAAATCCACAGAAATTCAATAGTCCTATCCTAGCATTAATGTAGACATTTACATCAATAAGACAGAATGAGACCCAGAAATTACTTCTTTCCATTTTGGTTAATTTGTTTTCTAAAAGTGTTCCAAGAAAATTTAACTTTAGATAAGATGTATGGAAGATACAAAGACATTCAAAAATATTTTATAATAATTAGCTGATACTGTACACAAAATTATTAAAAAAATGGGACACATGAGAAACTGTAAGTAGTAATATTTTTCATTTCAAAACATATATACATGAATCAGGCATTCCTTAAAAGATATAACATTAAAAACATAGGTGTGAAAGGAGAGTACTTTAATAGTACATTAATAATATTAAAATACAAATTCTTCTTCAAAGACTATGAAACAAATACAAATATACCCCAGGCTAAGAGAAAATGAAAAGTGACCCTTTTAGATAATGAAATGCTGAAACTGACATAAACCACATCTATAATTTATCTGGCTTTATGTCAGCATTAAATGATAAAAGGTTTAGGTTAAAATATTTGGAAGTATTGAGTAAATATTGCTAACAAATTTAAAATTGGCAACAAATACAGAAAAGGAAGTTCAAACCCTCAGCATGATACTTTTTTAAATAAAGATGATATGAACAAAATGGCTGTTGAGAAAAAAGGTGGCAGAATGTGGAGGAGTCGCCCCTTCAATATTACTAGTGGAGTTAGACATTGTGAATTGGCTTGAAACTGTTTTTTATATTACCAAGTATTAAACTCTATATTTTCATATGATGAAAAAAATCTCATAAATAAGCATATCTGTCCTGCCATGAAAATGAAGCAAGATGAAAGAATTTTAAACTGTTAAATATAAATGTTATGCATATGTGTGTTTTCATTAAACTTTAAGAACATACTCCTTAATTTGTTATAGAATGCAAAAATTTTGGCTGAAAAATAAAGAGCTTTGAGCTGAAAAGTTAACATGTAGAGTTATGATTCTGAAGTATTGATCATGTATCATAAATCTAGGTTTTAAAATATGCACAGAAAACAAATGAAACAGTTCATAATTCCAAACTTTGTTGACTTTTAAACTATCAGTTTTATGTATTTTTTGTAAGTACTATTTAAATTATATGTCCCCTTAGAAGATGAGGAGGAAAGATTTGAGCAGTCAATGGAAATAGAGAAAACCAGAAGACATCTCACCCAATCAACTAAGCAGGCCTCATAGGGTCTCCCGGAGAATGAAATGGCAGGCACCTGGCCTACATAGGTCTGCACCAGGTCCTCTATGTGAGCATATATTATGTCTCTTAGCTTGGTGTGTTTGTGGGCCTCCTAACGATGGGAGCAGGTTTGTTGCTAACTCTTTTGCCAAATCTTGGGACTCTTTTCCACCTGTTGGGCTGCCTTGTCCAGTCTTAATATGACGGTTTTTTCCCTGTCTTATTTTACCTTGTTGTGTCACTTTTGGTTGTTGTCTCTTGGAGACCTGGTATTTTCCGAGATGCAGGGGGAGTGCATCTGGAAAAGAGGGTAGGTGGGGATGGGCTATGAAGAGTTGGAGGAGGGGAAGTTGTGGTCTCGGTATAGTTCATGAGAGAAGAATACGTGTTCAATAAAATAAATCAACATTTAGCCAACTTACAAAATGATTTCAACATGTAAAAGAACACTGGAAATAGCTTATAAAAAGATTTATATACATTTTAAAACATTCTATAGAAGTAATAAATTGAAAGCTAGATTATCCCCTTTATTATCCATATCACAATTCCCTTAGACAATGGAGGATAATAATCTGAATTGTTGAAGACCAATTTTACAAAAATAAAGTGCAGAAGGATTTGTGAAAATAAAGAATTTATGTCTTAAATAATCTTAAAACTCAGAAAATTAGTGTTAAAAATTAGTGAAATACACAGACCTGGACTCTTAGAATGTTGACACTGCTTGTTTTTTTACAGTCATCCATTTCCCATAACCATCCTGACTTCCTTTCCAACTTTAAAGACAAATGGACACTACTTTTTCTCATGTATTTACAATCATAATATTTCATACAAAATCATGGATTTCAGAATAGTTACTCTGGAATGATTAAGTAATTATAATTAGTAGTCTTGTTTATTATTGATCCATTCTTTAAATAATAAGTTTACTAGAAGGTTATTCCAATTCGATGACACAGAAGCATACTAGAGTCACTGTGTAGCTGAAACCCAGATTTCTTAGAGAGACCTAAACTTTCTTTTAACACAAATGTACTTTATTGAGCTTCAGTTTAGCTGTAATGTCGATGAAGTCCTGTACTACATCTAAGTGTAGTTTGGCTTTTATTTCCCCAAGCATTTAAGTTGATAGATCTGATATTGAACTTTTATTAAGTGCATGCAGAGAACTGCATTGCATGTGATGATCATTCTCCAAGATAGAAGCAAGAGTTTGGGGGGGTCAAATCTCCACAGATTCACTGATGGGTGCTGGGTGAAAATAGCAGTGTAGAGTTCTATCTATGATTCTTTTAGTTACCAGTGATACAATAACATCATGATTTAATTAATGTAAATTTAATAATTTGATGTTGACCTAACCTTTACAACTTTGTTCTTTTTTATTTTTGACATTTTAGTTTTACACAATTTTTCCAAGAATATATGAAGAGTGTTATATGGATTTGAAAATAGGAATTATGTTAAAATATGGCATAATAAATATTAATTTCTTAGTATGTACTCTTTTGATACAATTGTTCTAAAGGCCTCATATTAAATACAATTTTAATATTCATTAAAATCAGTCTTTAGGTGAGAAAACTGAGACATAAAGACATGTTCTGTGATTTTTTTCATTTATTTTCTCTGAAATTTCACAAATGCATGTTATGCATCATAGTTACACCTATGCCCATTCTTACTTTCCAACTCCTACTACATTTTCCTTCGAATTTCATGTCATGTTTCGTTTTTGTTTTTGTTTTTTGGTTTTTCGAGACAGGGTTTCTCTGTAGCTTTGGAGCCTCTCCTGGAACTAGCTCTTGTAGACCAGGCTGGCCTCGAACTCACAGAGCTCCACCTGCCTCTGCCTCCCGAGTGCTGGGATTCAAGGCGTGCGCCACCACCGCCCACCTAGTTCTTGTTTTCTTTAGTTTAAGTAGTCCACTGCATCTAATTTGTGAATCATACATTTAGGGGGTGAGGAAATCTGAATGAGAATGGAAAACCTGACAGTGGCCACTCACCTAAAGAAAAGTAACTATCTTTGAGCAGCCATCAACTTACTGCTAATATTTCCTCAAATATTAGCATGTGGATCTTCTCTCTGCATGAGGAGAGTTGTTACTGCTCTCATACACTCCAAGTGTTGTGACAGTAGCAGCAATTTCCGTGAGTTTAGGTTTGTCATTACCAGGTCGTGGCTAAAAGACAACACCTCCAGAACTAGTACTTCTTATTATTTGACTCTTAAATTCCTTCGGCCACTCTTCTGTGTTGTGTCCTGAGCCTCTGAGGACTTTGAGGATAGTAGGGATATTGGAATAGATACCACATTGAAAGCTGAGCTTAATGAGCCACTTACTATTTCTCTACTTGGAAGGCAGTGTGACAGGATGGTTATTTAGTGGAACAACCAGATGTGCTCAGGATTACACTGCGAGGGTTTTTGTTCTATCATGTTTATAGTGCCAGCCATGATTTCTTCCTGTAGAGCATGCCTCAAATCTAATAAAGGGAAGAATTATCTACCCCTATAAACAGTCTTGCCACCATTTAACAAATTGGTACACATCCTCTGGTAGCGTGGTGTGTTACTATTCAGGATTCCACGATTGTTAGGATCATTGAAGTCTTTTTGTTGCTTTCAGCCTGCATAGCACCTTTTAGCACTATTAGCATCAGTCAGCAGGGAGAGATTTTCTTGGTTAATGGGGGTGGACTTCTCTTTTTCCTGTTTGCAAACTGTCCTGTACTCATGTTGCTGTGTTTTTATTGTTTTTCTTTTTAAATGAATTTAAAGATTTAAAAATATATGTATATTTTAGATTATTGTATAATCACATCATTTCTCCTTCTCTTTCCTTCCTCCAAACTCCCTAATATAACCACTCATGCTCTTTCAAATTCATGCCCTCTTTTGCTTTGGTTATTATTACATGTTATGGTGGTCTGAATGAAATGGCCTCCATAAGTTTGTATTTTGGAATATATGGTCCTCAGTAGGTGAAACTGGAAAGGAATAGGAGGTTTAACTTTGTTGGAAGAGTTCTAACACTGGTGGTAGGCTTTAGAGTCAAAAACCCATGCCGTTCCAAGTTATCTTTGATTGTCTCTGACTCTTGCTTATGGATCAGAAGTAAACTTTGGCTATTTCTTCAGCAGCATGCCTGCCTGCTTCTGTGGCATCATACAACCATTCTGATTGTGTAGACTTTAACCCTCTGGGATCATTCATCCTCAAATTAAATCTTTTTATCATGGTGTTTTAAAACAGCAGTAGAAAAATAACTTAGACACCATAAAAACACACACACACACACTTTCCTTACTTCATCAATACAAAACTGCTTAGTCTGTATAATTTCACTCGTATATGTATTTTCAGGGCTAATTGATTTGTACTTGATAAGAAACTGATGTGCATTTCTGCTCTCCAGAATCTATGGTAATAGTTAAAGGCCTCCTGAGCTTTACCCATTCAGAGTTTTGTCCTTGTTCAGGTGACATTTAGGTAGCCATGTTGGTGAGATTTTACAGTTGTAACTTTTGATATTCCTAGAACACACTTTTAATGTCAACGAGTCACTGGAAATTTGTTCTGCTCTGCTTATTGTTCACCAGTGGCTCATTTCCACTCGTCTATGTATTTATTTATTTGTAAAGATCTCACTGGAATATACACAGGCCTTGTTAGGTATCTGCTTTCCAAGGACATTAAGATAAAAATAGATAGCATATTTAAGGTTTACAGTGCTTTCAGAAACAACATAGATAATTAAATACATAATCTTGGATAATCAATTTAATCACTACAACACTGAATTTTCTTTATTATTTCTTAAATATTATCTCATAACATAGTATGTGTATGTGCTACACTTTAGTCCTTTACTATCTGTAAGCCAGCATTATAGAAACTTAACTTTTAGTGTCTTATAGTCTATAAAACAGAATTTACATGAATGCCTTTCTATTTTTCTTTCCACGGTTGAGACTGGCCAAATGAGAATTGTGGAAATAATCAAATGTTACAACATTGAAAAAAACTAATAGAGGCCATAGAACAGTAAACAATATAGTATATTGCTAAACTAAATACAATTTAGAAAATTGAAATAGTGAAATTAAAAACTACTGAGGCATAAAAAGGAACTTTTACACTTCATCAGTCACAAACCACTGTAATATTACACATTTCCATTATACTGTGATCAAAGTAGAGGCAAATCAGCTAAAGTTTGCTATAAAGGATAGTGATTTTTTTTTTCTCCTGACAAAAATAAAGTAAGCTTCTGGTCAATAAGTACCTATGTTACTTATATTTCTGGGGTAAATTTAGGGAGAGATTGCCAATGGCATTGTGAAAGGAAAAGATGTGTTTGTATGGTTGTTGAAACCACACACAAATCCTCGTTCTCTTAACCACATCTTAATTTCTTTTTGATCTTGGAAAGAAGGCTTGACGGCTTTTGACCTCAATTATCCTCCTCATCAATCTATAAAGAAGCACGTCCTTACACTCCTACTATAAATAGATTACATGGTTTATTTTCTTCATTAGTTGAAATAAAGCCAAATGAACAAATGATTCCTCTGAAATCTGGCCTCATAGTTGGTAACTCTCACTGACTTTCTTGCACCCACTTCTGAACATTATGCCTGCATCATTTTACATATTTGGACGCATGTCTCCTTTTATTGTAAAATAAATCACCTGTTATCTCAAGTCCCTTTCAGAGTTCTGATGAGTCGTTGAAATGCTATTCAGAGTTATGAAATACAGATCATTGGAAAAGTGGAGACTTAAAAGTTTTGAAACTAATTAATATTTCTATGGGTTTTTATATTATGAAAATATTTTGTGTACTGAGAGACTCCTGATGGATATTTTTCAGACATAAATTATGCTTCATTTAGAATTTTTAGAGTTAATTTTTTTCAGAGTTAGAATAAACCCATAGCTTTTACTCCCTAATTACAATTTCTTCCATTAAGTGATAATTTCAACATATCCTTATTTTTTCCATATTTCTTCACTATGAGTCTTCAATTAGCTTTCATTGTTTTATTACACCTTAATTATATATTATAATATTAATAAAATATATCATAATATTAATAAAAATATAATAATATTAATAAAAATATAACATTAATAAGTATAATATAATATGATTAGTGAGAGATAGTCAATTTACATTATCATTTTTTTCTTAGAAAACTTTGCTTTCTTTCAAACTAAAAGGATATATATTTCTGAATTCATGTTTGCAGACTTCTTTGAAATACTTACATGATAGCTTTTGGTTAAATTTTTAAACACAAAGTTAGGAGGAATATAGGTATATGTTAAACAGAAAGGCAATCAGAACACAGAATGAAACAATGAGGGGTATAAAGAAGATTACAACCAAAAGTTGTGCATTAGTGAAATGAGACCCTAGTGAAAATATTATTTTAACATAATGTATAAGGCTTGCTTTCTGATTTTATTATTTATAAGTCTAAGCCTGACATAATTCTTCTTACTCATGTATTTCAACTTATAAAATGTATTTCAATAGAGCACACTGGATTCTAAACTTCTTCAGTTGGAAGTAATAATTATTTATAACTGCTCTATTGAATTATAAACTCCTGTTTTTCTGAAACATTGTCTCTTTGGAATACTTTTTTTGTTAGGAAAGTTAGAAATAAACATACTTTTTTGAGAGTTCTAAATCTTGTTTCTTAATTTATCAAATGATTGCACTTTTAATTATACAGAAAGCCACAAACTTTAGGCATTTAGTCTAATAAAGTAGGAGAGAATTATGGAAATGTGATAAATATATGACACCTTGTACTCAACATACTGTACTCAGTAACAGAATGGCACAACATATGGAAATCTAAGTATAAAGCAGTATAAATTTGAAATTAAATAAACAAGTAGTTCTGGGCAAGCAAATGAACCTGAGAAATTTGACTACATATGTCATTCTAGAGACAAAAACAGCCCATAGCTACAGAAATCAGTAGATTTTCTCAACCTGATGTCTGTGGATATTTAGATATGTATGAACAATATGCATATTCCAAGTGAAATTATAGTAAAAGCAGTCAATAAAGTTTTTGTTCCAGGACAGATTGTTGAGCTGTGTTCATGTATCATTAAAATAATTCCAACAGTCCATGGGTGATAGAAGCCAAGAAGATGCATCGAGTTCTAGCCAATTTCATTGTTCTTGCCCTTTTGATCTTATCCTAAACATCTCCAGAGCATAGCAGTTCATGGTTATTTTGTTATTGTTGTTGTTTGTTTAGCAAATATAATAAAGATTTGAAAATTGATCGTGATTCTAAATCACATCATCACTGTTCAAACAGAAAAAATTTATTGGAATAAGGAGATAAGTGAAGAGCACACAGAATAGTATTTTGTTTTCTGATATTTATTGAGGGATTTAAACTACCTTGCAAACAATTTTGAAAAGAAGTTTTGATAGTTTCTGTTGACAGAAGTTTCTGTCCCATCTAGTCCCGTAGCTGTTCAGTCCCAAAGAAACACACAGGGGCCTACATTAATTATAAGCTGGTTGGCCTATTAGCTCAGGCTTCTTATTAAATAAGTTTTACATCTCAAATCAACCTGTAATTCTTGTCTGTGTTAGTCGCGTGGCTTGTTACCTTCTATCAGCGAGGCATTCTCATCTTGCTTCCTCTGTGTCCAGGTGGTGACTGCAGACTGAACCTTTCCTTTCCCCAAAATTCTCTTGTTCTGGTCACCCCATCTATACTTCCTGCCTGGCTACTGGCCAATCAGCATTTTATTAAGACAATACAAGTGGCAAATCTTTACAGGGCACAAGACCATTGTCCCATAGTACTTCTCCCCCCTTTTTCTTTTCAAAACAAGATCTCTGAATCTAATCCCCTTTGTTTAGCTTTTTACCTGAATGTTATCCATAACAACTTGTCACCAAAACTTTAAAGAAAGACAAGCATCCATAATCCATTTTTTGGGAACGTTTTCTAGGCTACTTCCTGCTGATTGAGGTGCTGATAATCTGTAATACTTTCCATCTGCTACAGGAGGAGCCTTCTTTTGTGATGGGCTGACAATATTCTAATACATAATTAGCAGATTATAATTAGGAGTCATTTTATTACTATTTTTGTTTTGAAAAAGTAGCATTTTTCTCTAGGTTTCTGGCCTATCTAGTTTCAGGTCCTTGGTACTGATGGAGTATTGAGTATGGATTCCATTTCATGGGCTGGGCTTAAGATCAAATCAGAAACTAGTTGGTTACTATCTAAGACAGGGTTACTATTGCTATGTTGAAACATTATGACCATTATAGCAACTCCTTTAAATGAAAATATTTAACTGGGGTTGACTTACAGTTGCAGAGGTTTAGTCCATAATCTTTATGGAAGAAAGCATGGTAAACCCAAGGCAAACATGGAGCTGGAGAGTCAGCTAAGAGTTCTACATGCAGATTTGGCAGGCAATAAGAAAAAGAGAGAGAGAGAGAGAGAGAGAGAGAGAGAGAGAGAGAGAGAGAGAGAGAGAGAGAGAGACTGGATATGTCTTGAGAATTTCAAACCAAAAGCCCACCACCAGTAACACACTTCCTCCAACAAGGCCACACCTACTTAATCAATGCCTCCTAATACTGCCACACTTTGGTGACCAAGCATCAAAATATATAAGCCTATGAGGGGTATTCTTATTGAAATCATCACATTCCATTCCCTGGCCCCCATAAGCTTGTAGTCATATCATAATGCAGAAAGACATTCATGTATTCATTCTAACTTCAAAACTCCTATAGTTTATCAAGTCTCATCAGTGTTTAAATGTTTAAATTTAAAGTCTTTTCTAAGACTCATGACAATTTCTTAAATATAGTTTCTATAAAATTAAAATCTAAAAGCAGATTAGATACTTTAAAAATACAAAGATATAGAACATACATTTCCATTCCAACAAGGAAGAGAGCATAATGAGGATGTACTGGAACAAAACAAGACCAAAATCAGCACAGCAAGGTAGCAATTCTCCATCTTCATATTTGATGTCAAAGTGTTCTTTAGATCTACAATTCATTTCACTTTTGTTGACTGCAACACACTTTTCTGTCTTGGGCTGGTTTCACACACAGTCTACAGCTTTCCTCTGAGGTATTTTCCGATTTTGGCATCTCTAACATCTTAAGGTCTCCAAGAAAATCAGGTTTCACTTTCATAGCAACAAACAATGGCCTTTCTGGGTTTCTTGCAGGGATACTCCAGATGAATGTCTGGACTCAGTGGCTTTTCTTAATCACAGAGGGAGATTCCAAATTTCCTTCCTAGTATCATTGACCCTAAATCCAGAACTATGTGACTATAGCTATGCAGTTATGTTGCTTTCTTGGGCTGGAACATGACCGACTCTTTCAAATATATTTCTACCAGCTTTTTTCAGTGATTTCTTTCACTTCCTAAGCTTGGCCTCCTAGGATTCATTTTGTAGACCAGAATGGCCATGAACTCAGAAATCCACCTGCCTCTGTCTCCCCCATGCTGAGATTAAGAGTATTTTTCACCACAAATGAGCTTAACATTTTCTTTATTTCCTTTTCACAAGTTGGGAGCTTACCTAGGTCGGGTCTTGTCCTGAGGACACCATTCCATCATTCCGATTAGTATCAGGCTTTTCTTTAATACATTGATTCTCAACCTTCTTAATGTTGAGATTCTTTAATACATTTCTTCTTTTCAATCTAGCCTAAGCAAAGTTTTCAGAAAAAGGCATTAAAGAAGTCACATTCTTTATCAAAATATCATAAGTCTTATGTATAGGCTACTTTCTAGTACTTTTTCTCCTCTGAAACCTCTTGAGCTGGGCCATCATAATATGCATTGCTCTCAGCACCACTCTCTTCCCTGAACCTTAGTATGGTCCGTTAAGCCCCATTCAAAATATCTAATCACGTCTCTAGTCCTAAATCCCAAACTGTTCCATATTCCTTTAAACAATAGCATGCTCTAGCCCATCATTGCAATTACTAGTTGCTGGTACCATCTTTAGTCTCAGCTATGGCTATTATTGCCATGATAAAACACCCTGGCCATAGCAAGTCATAAAAGAACACATTACAATTTCAGAGGTTTAGTCTATCATCTTTATGGCAGAAAGCATGGCACCACTCAAACATGGTGTTGGGAGGTAACTGAGAATTCTTTGTCTGGATTGGCAGGCAGAATGGAGAGAGAGAGAGAGAGAGAGAGAGAGAGAGAGAGAGAGAGAGAGAGAGAGAGAGACTAGGCCTGTCTTAAACATTTGTAACACCAAGGCTGACCACTAGTGAAACACTTCCTCAACAAAGCTATAGCTTCTAATCCCTGTTCAAGAGCTCGAATCCCTAATGCCCAAACATTCAAATCTATGAATCTATGAGAGTCATTCTTATTCAAACCACCACAGGTCCTCCCTCTAGATTTGTGTCACCATTACACTAACATATCTTATACACAGGAAATCACTGTTGGTATTTAACTTTTTCTTTTGATGGCATGCAGAGTACCTTCTTGTACCAAGAACAATAGCCCTTAGGGGTGAAGGCTCTAGGGATGCACCATTTTAAGTTAGTTTTGTTATAGGTATTATTTTCCACCTTGGGCCTTGGTATCAGTTTATGGAGAACAATCTATAGTGCTGACTGCCACGAACTGGCTCAGCGGAGCAACTCAGACCTTGGGAAAATCAGGGTCTTGGTACCAGGAAGGCACAAGTTAGGCGAATGACAGACAGACACAACACACAAGGGAGTGGTTGGAATCTGCTGCAACTTTACTGAATTCATGTTGTCATTATATAGTATTTAAACAAAGAACAAACCAGAAGGTCACGTATCATTACTTGGCATAGTATGAAGGCTTTTTTTAGACACATTAGCGATGAGCATGTCCTTGGAAGGGTAACTCTTATCCTTGGGAACATAGACCTCAAACAAGTGGTTTCATATTATCTAGGAATAGAAAGTTTCTGTCTCACATTTGCTATCATGGCCCTTCCTTTTTCTCACCCTTTCTTTAGTGACCAAATATGTCTAATCAGTTCTCTGTACCTGCTGCAATATACTTCTTTGTACTTTCTCATGTAGTAAACAACACGGGGGTTGGAATCTAGCAAGCCTATCCAAAAATAGTAGAGCTAAATAATTCCGCTTTTGTCCCTGATATATCACATACTTATGACTATCATCTTCATAATTTTCTGTGTATGGAATGGGGTCATCTGGTGACTCAGTTGTACTCCTGGGTAGTTCCCACCCTAGTTTCTTTATGCCAAGAATGGGGATTTCCTAACAACATCTGGATCTGAACCTATTTTTCCCCAAATCATCAGTCCGATTTAGGAAAAGTTTCCTGCTGCTGTAACTCATCCAAAATATCCCCCCAGTATTTGCACAAGGGTTTGAAACACTGGAGGCATCTTGAGCACTGTTTTAGTATCATTATCAGAATTATCAATTGCAAGAACATCAAAGGGTTCTCTGGTAAAATTATATGTTTTTGCCAGTATAGCAAAGAACATTATCAGGAAACAGGAGAGAATAGCAGAGGCAGCTAGCCATCTATGATAGCGGTGAGTATATAATCTTGAGTTCAAGTTCATGACCTGAGCTGATTGCTAAGGAACTGCTGGAGGCCTATCCACAAATGGCACGAACCCCCAAGCCTGTGTCCTCCGGACCAGAGGCATCATTGTCACACAGACAACACCGCTGTGGATATGGCAGCTGACAACAAGCTAGATTGCTTGGGGATTCCCATGGGATCCCTTTGGACACCGAATCAGTTAGATCTAACTCATTCTTATACTGAAAGCTTTATTTTGTTACAAGGGGTTTCCAGATGAGGGTCAGTTTCCAACACTATGTAGTGATTTTACATAGATCTTTATTATATATGTATTTATTTTAGGAAGCTTTTACTGTATTAGTTTTTAAATAAAATAGTGCTTAATTTTAGTCATTCTTTCCCATATCCTTTCAGTCATCCCCTTCTCCCGTACCCTTCACCATTTGATCCTCCCACTCCACCACTCAATCTAGAAGTATTTATTCAATTTCCCATTTGTAGGAAGATGTATGTTTACTACTTAGTCCCCTATTCTATAACTAATGTTTTTGTTTCTATGAATTTTATGTTGTTTGTCATTTATTTCATGACTAATATTCACATATAATTGAATAAATACCCAATTTATTTTTCTGAGTCTGGGTTAACTCACTCAGTTCTTTTTTCTTTCTTCCTTTCTCTAAGCATTAGCCTACAAATGTAATGATTTAATATTTTAAATAATTGTTTAATATTCCATTGTGCAATTTTTGTACATTTTCTTTAGGCATTCATCCATTTATGAGCATAACATTTGTTTACAATTCCTGGCTACTATGAATAGAGCAGCAATTAAGATTATTTAGCAAGAAGTAGGATGGAACATCCCTAGAATTTATGACCAAGAGTGGTATAGCTGGATCTTCAGCTGGACATTTTTCCATCTTTCTGAAGAACTACCACAGTGATTTCCACAGTAGTTTGTGCTCTCCACTTATAGTGTTCCTCTTACTCCACATCCTAACCAGCATGAACTTTTATTACTCTTATTTTGTTAGTCATTCTGACAGGTGTAATATGAACTCTCAAAGTGTTTTTTATTTGAATTTCACTTATTTGCTAATGATATTGAACATTTAAATGTTTCTTAACTACATGAAATTCCTGTTGGAGAATTATCTGTTTATATACCCCATTTTAATTGAGTTATTTGTTTGATTGATGTCTACATTTTTAATGCTTTATATATTTTGAACATTTGGAATGACAATATATTTCTGGTGGCTTTACTAAGAGCATGTAGTGTCCTTCCCTATATCTTTTGACCAATTTTAGTTTGAAGTCTATATTTTGTCAGACACTCAAATGCTTCCCTTTTACTCCCATTTGTTTGGACTATCCAATTCTTTTGCCCTGAGGTAATGGCTATCTGTCTTTTTTTTTGATGTAATTTTATTTTAATTTCAAAAATAAAATTAATATACATTTATTTATTCATATAATTAACATAAGAGAATGATGCAAAACTAGGTTCCTAAAGATAATTTTTACAACTCTACATGTGTATCACTTTGTGTGTTTTGGGGTATGGCAGAAGTATAGACCCTGTTTACATATTTACTGCCTTAGACTGTTTCTCCTTTATTGGGGTTATCGTGGCCACTGATGCAGAGAGTAATCAGTGAGTAGTGTGTACTGATTCCTGCTATTTTTGTTGATGTGCCTGACTTGGGATTATTTATTATTTGTGTTTTCTTGGGTGTGATCAATCCCTTCAGTTTGAAGTGTTCTATGTAGTACCCTTTGTACTGTTGAATATGTAGATAGATATTACTTATGTTTAGTTTTACGTGGGTTGTCTTTCTTTCTCTATCTATAGTGATTGAAAGTTTTTTTCCTGGTCTAGTAGTATGAAATAGTTCTTGTGAACTTTTGGAACCTGTAGAATATCTGTTCAGGCTCTTCTGGCTTTTAGAGCATCCACTAGGAAGTCAGGTTATTATAATAGGTCCAACTTTATATGAGACTTGAGCTTTTTCCCTTAAATTTTTAATATATTTTCTTTGATCTGTGCCTTATTTTGATTATTATATATATGAAGGAGGCTTTTTTTTTCTGGTCCAGTCTACTCAGTGTTCTGTATGCTCTTTTTAGTTTAAGCAGAACCTCCCTCTTTAGATTAGGAAACTTTTCTTCTATGACATTGTTGAAGATATATTGGCCTTGTTTTCATTTCCTTTCTCTGTTCCTATCATTCTTAGATTTGCTTTTCTGAAAGTGTTACAGAGTTCCTGGGTATTTTGTTCTTTTGTTTTCTTCTTTTAGATTTAATATTTTATTAGATTGAGATATTTATTTTTGCTATCATGTCTTCAATGTCCGTGACTGTCATTTCTGTCATATATTCTGTTGGTGAGGCTTGACCCTAAGTTTCCTTTTTTGATATATTTATCCAGATTTCCCTCTGTTGAATTTTCATTATTTGTTCTTCTTCCCTTTTCATGTGTTGAGTCGAATGGTTTTATTTTTTTTTCTTACATAGTTTGTGTTTTCATAGATCTATTTTTTCATTTCCTCTTTAGGGGCCTCTAGCAGGTTGATGAAGACTATTTTGAATCCTAACCTAGGCTACTTTGCATTTCTCAGGGTCTACTATGGCAAGGTTGTTGGATGTAGTGGAACCATGCTTTCATGACAGTTTTTAACTGTGTTTTTACACTGGCATTTAGGCATTTAGCTTTAGGATGAATCTAATTCTGGAGACTACTGTATAGTCTTGTTTGCACTGGGTGGATGTTTCATTCTTTGGTTTCCATTGCACTTTCTGGTTCTTAGGAGAGTATAGTGACTCTCAGATGCAAGGTAGGAATGCTTCAGAATACTTCCTCCCAATTGTGGCCACTGGAGGTTCTGGATAGAATCTGTTTCTAAGAATGTGCTACTGATGAGTATAAATTGAAGTGAGCTAAAATGGGTGACTGAGCAAGGTCAAAGGTAGGAGAGAAGTTGAATATGACACCAGAATCTGTTTAGTTTCCTGGAAATGGAGCAGAGACAGAAGAAATGTCACAGTAGATGGTCTCTTACCAAAGTGGAGATGAGACTGGCTTTTGAAGGATATGTGGGTTGGGTGAAGGCCTATCATTATTCTGTCTTCTTGTTTAACATAAATGGCCTGCAGGTTCCCAGAAAATAGTGATGATTCCTAAATGTAACCTAGTTTCCTTGAACAAAATATATGTAACTTCTCAATTAGTTAACAAATATTAACTATAAATGTAGGTAGTTGTTATTCCAGTAAGTTAGGATTTTTTTCACATTAATCAGCCTAAGAAAGCATATATACTTTGCCTAACTGAAATTCTATACATACAGTGCAAGTACCTTAGTTAATCCACTTAAAACTTCCCAACCCAGTATAGCAATTCACTTATTAATGAAGTAAGTTTAAATGACAAGAACAATGTGTAAGCTCTTGGTAATATACATAAAGTTTTTAAACAGATATTGAACATTTTCACTGCAATAATAAGTATACATTGAACAAAACTGCAATTATTTCAACAAAACTCACAAGTGACCAAAATAACTTAAATTCTGATATTTTTCTCTGACAAATATTTAACAATCTGCAAAGCTGAGCTATAAATCAATGACTGAATCTGTTCTTTGTATACTCACAGAGCATATTTCACCAGACCCAATCCATACTATTCTGCTTTTCTCTAAAGCATAATATCTGACAAAATAGCAATGTTGGACCCAAATTTCATAGGCAATATAAAATACACAAAAATGTTCATAATAATCATATCATACTCTCTATCAAGTGTTATTTTTACAAAGCTCAAGGAAAATATTTCAAGAAATCTTTTAAACCACGATGAAGCTTTTCACATCTCAATAAAGTTAATTTATTAACTGGATTGAAACATAATCTCTTTCCTCTCTGTATCTGAAGTACAGTTCAGATGCCTTCTTCAACCACTTTACCTTATTTTTTTATCACTTATTTTCATCACTTACTGAACTCAGCATCCATTAATTTGACCAAGACAAATGAAAATGTATCTCCAAGGATATACTTGTCTGAAACAAAATCAGACTTGGATTAGGGATGTCTGCCACTCTTCCTGCATTTATAGATGTGTGTCGAGAATTCAATCATAGATACTTATGATTGTGCAGCAAACACTCTACCTGCTGAAACATTCCTCACCTACTGAAAAAAACTGAAAATAACACCAGAAAATATATCACAAATTAACATATGTGGAAATACAAAATTATAAATAAATATTTATGCTGGGACCTTCAAATAATGATGCAACAATTACAATGAGGGAGAAGATCTCCTAGACTATTATTGACTGGCATTGGTCTCCAAAATAATTTTTACTAGCTACCATAACAATTGTTTCAATTAATGACTAGTGTCTTTGTAGAATAGACAGTTTGTACTTCTGTTAAATAGATTTTCTATGATATGTGATTTAATAATTTACTGAGAGTGAGTGCAGTGTTGCAATAGAAATAATTAGAAAGGAATCGGTTATCTCAGGGACTTTTTCCCTGATGCTCTAGTGAAGAAGTTCTACCAGACTAGGGAAAATAAGTATTTTTATTATATACAAATAATAATCATATACTATTTATATGCAAATATGATATAATACATATTATTTGTATGTATAATTTACAAGCACAATAATAGTATATATACACAAATGCATAAATACACTACATATAATTCACATATTATATATGATAATATAATTATATGTGTGTATATACATGTATCTATATATTAGTATATTACTGAAATAACTGAGAAGAATTTTCTTAGCAGAATGCTTGCCTAACATGCTCAAAACTTTGGATTTATCCCTAATATTTTATAAACTAGCTAGTCGTGTAGCTTGAAATCCCAGCTCTGGGGATATCATATGAGAGGATAAGAAGTTCAGGGTCATCCTTGACAAAATAGCAAGTTTGCGGTCATCTTGAATTTTAAAAAGGGCTGTTTTTAGAAGAAACAAAAATATACATATGTTATCCCATAGAAAAGACAGTTTCACACACATACTCTCAAAATAAAATAAAGTGATACTAATTAGACATTACTATTGAGAAAGATGAATCTTTCATATCTCAAGAAATGTGGGTATTTTCATAAGATATCTCAGCAAATGAACAGTGGAAGCATTTCTAAGTTAACTAAATTTATTATATAAGAAATAAGTTATGGAATTTTTCAGTTATTACTTCTCTATGGTTTGTATTTTAAAGTTCTTTACTACTATTTATCTCAGTCTAAAAATGTACATTTGTCCATCCTTTTAAATACTTATCATAAATAGTTATATATTAATAAATATTCATATATTTAATACATGCTAATAATTTTTAAAATTAGAAAATAATTAATATAAGTCAATAAAATTTCTATGAGAGCAAAGTAAGTTTAAATATTTGTAATGATATATTAATTACTACTGTCTGTATAGTACAGTTAGCATTAATATTCTGGGGTCCAGCCCTGTCACTTTGCTGTTTCCAGAGAGATGTAAGGAGTTGGAGAGAGAAGGATGAGCCAGGCATTATTGTTGAGGAGAATGTTACAGCCTGGTTGACTAGAAGCCAGAATATTCCTTTATTTAGAAAGAATTCAGAAAGCAAGGATATATTAATGCTGTTCCAAAACACAGATTATATCATTTTTGGTTTTGGACATATGTTTACTTCCACTTGCATATCTTTTAGTCATCATCAATAAACCGTGACAGAACAAAGTTAATTTTTTCCAATCATTTTTCCCAAGCTTAATCATCATTGATAAACAGTTATCTTTTATAATCAATTCATCAAACTATAACACATTTTTTAATTTAAATAACATTTATTTTTTCATTTTTTTGCATACCAAGCAGTTTGCCCTTCTGCCTCTCCTCCTATTCCCTCTCATTTCCCATCTACTACAATCCCCATTCACTCCTCCTCTTTCTCCATTACGACATGGACAGGCCTTCTATGGGCTCACAGAAAACATGGCATATCAAGTTGAGGCAGAACCTATCTTTTCTCCTTATGTAGAGGCAGCATCAGGTAATCCAGCATAGGGAACAGGTTACCAAAAGCCAGTTAAGTGCCAGGGATAGGTTTTGCTCTCACTGTTAAAAGCCTTACTAAGAGAGCAAGCTACATGATTGTCATACACACATACATACATACATACATACATACACACACACACAGAAGGCCTAGGTCAGTCCCATTCTGGCTTCCCGACTATTACTCCAGCATCCTTGAGGTCCAGCAGGCTCAGGTCAACTGTATCTTTGGTGTCCCCCATTATGAGCCCTGGTTGGTTCCTCCTCCAATTTTTAAGAATCTAGAGGCATATGACATCCTGTTCTCAGACAGTAACTTTTGTGACTATAAGGATACAAGAAAAAAAAATCTCCAAACTAGCTCCAGGTAGATTGTCATGTCCCCAGCAGTGTATTATTAACATTAAATGTTCAGAGTGACAAAAAATTCCTCAGGCCAAAGTTACTGCAGTTGTTGTTCAAAATCTGTGGCACAATACCTTGTTTACATTTTGTATTTTTATGGAGTTTGTGAGAATGTCTAATTCGGGCATTCTTTTGTTCTTTGGTCATATGACATATCAGAGAATCTGCATGAGCTAAGTTCTCTAAGAAAGGGAGGTCTCGCCATCTCAGTCTTTTAACATCTTTCTACATCATTTTTTTGTTCACTGGTATAATTCTCTATGTAAGACAGAGGCAAATTTAGCTAATCTAACCTTGTTGCTGTAAATGTCACATAATTTCCAGAGTATATAGTAGGAAGATATTTATAATCTGTTCTCTGGCCAACTTCTGTAGCCCACTGAATCTTGCTCATCTTTATAAGTTTACTTTGCACTGCTGACCTTGTTTCTGAGTAAGAACAGGAACAGATGTTTAAAGAATATCTCATAACCTCATAAAGAGACTTTTGTTTTCTTTTTATGTGTTAAAACTGAAGGCATAAGGAAGACCTTCAAGTGATAAGGATATCTCCCTAAAAGTGAGATGTGTAGTATGTGCAGGAGTTTTCTGGAGGAGCTTAGAAGCAGGACTCTTTGGAAAATAATTCCTAAGAGAAATTCAATCAAACCAATATCCCCAAATTTAGCAAATCTCTGTGAGCCAGAGATCAAAACCAAAAGTGGCACAGGAAATATCATCAGCTGAGCTTTGCTGGATCTTTGTCAACCAGCTATACTGGCTTTAAGCCTTTTGTCATTCCAATCAAATAAAGATGTGTCATTAGTGGCCTGGCAAATTGGCCAAGCAAGTATTGAAGCCAGTTTGTAGAATCCTCAACATCTGAAAATAAACCTTTTTTGTATCCTTTGTTGTATGAGGAGACTGCTTGTTCATTCCAGCCACCCAGAACAGAAATAATCACATAGGAACTGTATTCACTAAATCACTGCTTGGCCCATTAGCTCTAGCTTCTTACTGGCTAACTCTTACATATTAATTTAACCCATTTCTATTAATCTGTGTATTGCCACAAGGCTGTGGTTTACCAGGTAAAATTCCCAGTATCTGTCTCTGGAGGTGCCATGGCATCTCTCTGACTCTGCCCTTCTTCCTCCCAGCATTCATCTTAGTTTTTCCTGCCTAGCTAAGTTTTGCCATGCTATAGGTTCAAAGCAGTTTCTTTATTCATTAATGGAAATCACAGCATAAAAAGGGAAATTCCACATCAATCCTTGAGGTATACCAATTCCTGGCATATACCTGAAGGGCTTGATAACCTACTGCACAGAAAATTTGCTCAGCTCTGTTCATTGTTGTTCTATTTATAGATAGCAGTGGTACAACTTTATGTCTTTAAACTGATAAATAGAAAATGAAAATATGGTACATATACTGTTGGAACATTATTCAGATGTATGGAAAAGTGAAACCATAGACTTAGAGGTAAAATGAAGGATCCAGGAAAGATCTTATCTAGTGAGGTAGCACTGACCCAGAAATACAAATGTAATATTTTGCCTCTCATCATAGATGCCTTGGTCCAAATAATCTTTTGAGAATGCTTATCCTATAATAACTGCCAACCACGGGAAATTAAAAGTGGACAATTGCCAGAGTAGGACACTAGTGGAAAAATAAAGACAGCAGTAGCAAAATAGAGCTATCTGAAAGGACAAAGAGGGAAAGGGGGTATTCTAATCAAGGAATATGGAGGGAGAGAACTACAGAATAAAAAGGAAGAAGGGTCAAAAACATTAAGGATGTCTAGAAAATCTTGTGGAGTCATATTGTTATCTATTTACCTAGAAAGGACCTATGATACACACATGACTGTATATTAATATGCATATATAATTTATGTAAAAATTCCTTCTTGGCAGACAGTGTTCTCTTCATGAGTCAAACCCTATCTTACAAAATTCCCCAAATCCAGGTAAGAGAATCCATCTTCTTTCTAAGAAATTCCCAAAGTATTTCAGATCACTGCTATTGTCCTTGTTTGACCTCATCCATGAAGAGTTGAGAGATAATACCCTATTGCTGCAGTCACCATGTACTGAAGATACAGGGTGAAGATCCTCCTCATCTGAATCTGACCTAATTGACTTTTCCCTGAATACTAGCAATGATGATACCAGAATAACCATGCAAGTTTCAAAAAGAAAAAAAAGCAACCAACTCCCTACCCAAGTGTGGTGCTTATGATCCGCAACAATGACCAGCATGACATGATAACCCTAAGGGTTCAATATAATAAATCATATCTTGTAGGCAAACAAGAATTCTCTAACTAGACTATTGTTAAGACCCATTTAACATGAAAGAAATTATACATGGAGAAACCTAGCCAGCTATCTAGAGGTAGTAAAGTCATGGATCCCGGAGAACAGACTACAACGATCTTTTTACTAAAACAGCATAATATCTAACACTGGCATTTATAACAACAAATATGTATATTCCTCATCCTTTATAAAGGATATTTATATTTGCAACAGGCAGAAATCAACAATCTACTTATAGAGATGGCATCTAAGACTCAGGAGGTATTACAGAAGGTGGAACAGATTGTAAGACTGTAAGAACAATAGCACCATTAAATTTGTTGTGAGAATATGTCTTCTAGGAATTTATGAAGCTCCACCCATATAAAGTTTCACTGACATGACTACATAAACACAGGCTGAAAAGGACAATAGACATATGGATGTTCTAAGAGATCACTTGTTTCCTCTTGGCTGCTCAGCCCCAAAGTAGTCACAGTATTAATTAAATCACTGCTTGGCTTATTAGTTCTAGCTTTTTATTGGCTAGGTCTTAAATCCCAAACTGTCCTATCTCTATCAATATGTGTATTACCACAAGGCTTTGACTTACTGTGTAAAGTTCCATCTGGCTCCAGTGTGGCTATGTGGCTTCTCTCTGATTCTACATGCTTTCTCCCAGCATTCAGTTTAGTTTCCCCTTCTAACCTATGTTCTACCCTATCAGGCCAAGCCAGTTTCTTTAGTAACCAATGTTATATACAGAATACAGAAGGCAATACCACATCACCTCCCCTTTTCTGTTTAAATAAAAAGGAAGTAATTAACTTTAACATAATAAAATTATATATAATAAAATAGGAATCAAGCAAGAATTTCAGTTACAATATTTATATCTACTTTATCTTTTATCACAACTAAGGAAATCTATAACTATATATTCTTCAACTCCATCAAAGACTCCAGAAGGATATAATATTACCTAAGTAAACAGGAAGTACATTGTAAGCAACTTCAAATACTCTAGAATTGACAGAGATGCCTCTCTGTCTGACAGCCACCAAAGTTCTTCTGTATCATTGCAGCATCCACCTTCAACCTACAGACTTTTCCATGAAGCAGGAAATTTCAAAGACAGTTCTGCCTATATTGGCAGTTTGTCAGTCCCTTTCTTCTGTGTCCTGCAGAATGTCTGGAAGACTCTTTCATGAACCAGGAACCCCAAAGGATCATCTAAATTTTAGGCAAGTTCAGCAGTCATTTCTCTGTGGTCCTTCCTGTGCAGTTCATATAGCATAGCATTAAGCAGTCTAGGCAAGAACAGTTTTCTTTCCCAGATGGCTAAAAAACTCCTTAAGGAGCCTCTTTAATGCCCATCATCCTCTTGAAGTAATTGGTGCTGCCAGGAGATGTGTCTGAGTGTCATGAAATGTCTTAAGTTCCTAAAACATTTTAAATTCTGTATTCTGTTATCTTTGAAAGAGCTGAAGAATATCTATTTAACTGAAATATATCTATAAAATCTAGAAAACCTAACTAACATAACTACATACTTGACTATTATAGGTGATTACTTTAACCTATATTTCTTAACTATACATTATCAAATGAACTACACAATCACAATATCCTAATCAATAGCAGAAAAATGCATAAAACAAATTGACCTTAAATTTGTATCAATAGAATGTACATACCAATGCACATCTCTATAGCATATCCCCCTTTAAATTTAAACAAACATTTTTAAACAATATTTGGGAATTTGATCATAGTTCTTTCCAAACTGCTTCCTGCATTTTGTTGGGCAAAGTATTTTTTGGGGTATTCATGGTGACCTTTCTTGGTCTTGGTTCATCAAACTAGATTGGTCTGGAAGTATTCCACAAGTTCTCCTCCTCTGTGAGAACAAAAGAAGAACCATTTTTTCCAAAGCAGCTTATCCTTAGACACAAATTTTGAAGTTGTTGAAAACATATATGTTGGTTTAGCTTAGCAACCCATACAATGAAAATGTCTCTCTGTACTTAGCTCCTTCACAGTCAAAAATTCACAGAACACACAATAATATACATAATCCAGACTCTCTGTGTATATTCCATCTTTACATGGCTTATTTACTCTATTACTTTTGCTACAAGTTTAATATTTATTTTATCTTTACTCCTTTAATCTATGACTGTCTGTACTCTTTTAATTACATTTAGTGTCTCATTACTCTTTTTCTTCTCTCTCCCAAGCCTACATACATTTATAATACACTCTGTCTTGTTTTGAATTCTTTTATGTCTGAAATTGTCCTACGGTGTATCTGTAATCCTTTTCTGACCAGGAAGGCTTCTTAAAATGCCAAGCATTCTAAGATTGCTTTGTCTTTTGGCTCTGCCCAGTCCAACATGGTGGGGTGAAGGTCTATTTAGTAGATCCATACTCACAGCCCCATTTTCAGGCACACAGTGGGTCTATGTTACCATTAAGCAAGTTGTAACACTCTGCTCACAAATCCCACTTAAATGCTCAGACTCCTGAAGAAGTCAGAGTTCATGCTGGCAACAAGGCCCAGGAAGCCTTTAAGAAAGGAAAACCTCTCTTAAAGGAGCTGTAGAACACCACCAGCCAAACAGAGAAAGAAGCTCTGTTAAATTTTGTGTGTGTGTGTGTGTGTGTGTGTGTGTGTGTGTGTCTAGAATTTGTTTCCAAGCTTTCTCAGGTATTATGTGGATGTAGCTAGCACATATTGGACAATCTGTTGTAAGAGACCACTTGTTTGGTATTGGCTGCTCAGCCCCAAAATAATCACACAGAAGCTGTATTAATTAAATCACAGCTTAGCCTATTATCTCTATGCCATGCCAGCATGGAAACTGTAGTTCTTCTGAGTGAGGGACATTGGGATTAACACACAATACATCTTCAGGTTCTCCAGACAAGCCTTTATTCCACTTTCTCACACAGTATATATAGCCCTTAGCAGGGGAGGCCTAGCCAACAAAAGCAGGAAGCTCATCACTGCAACTCACATGGCTTAGGGGTAAACATCCTTAGAAATATTGCTGAAAACAACCGATTATTCCTGTTTTTGTTCCTGTTTTTAACCAACCACAAGAGTGCAAAACAGATCAAGTGGGGGTGCGAAGGCCTATCCTCAAAGGACCCAACACTCCAGCTTTTTATTGGCTAAGTCTTACATCCTAAACTAACACATCCATATTAATCTGTGTACAAGGCTGTGGCTTACTGGGTAAAGTTTTGGCATCTTTTTTTCCAGCAGGGCTACATGGGTTCTCCTCAACTCTGCCCTCTTTCTCCTGGCATTCAGCCTAGCTTTCCCTCCCTAACTTTGTTATGCCCTGCAATAGGCTTAAAGCAGTTCCTTATTAATCAACACTAATCACAAGATACAGAGGTGAATCCCACATCATATGGACAATATAGAAATGGGAAATTCAAAAGACCTCAAACTCACGAACAGAAAAACTGGCAACAAATGAATACTTAGAGGGAGAGAAATAGTCCTATCCATGGAAGAACACAGCAGTGCTAAGTGATCACCCCAGAAGGCATGCCGTGATGGCTTGAATAGGCCTGGTTCCATTGACTCATGTGTGTAAATGCTTGGCCCATAGTGAGTATCACTATTAGAAGGTGTGGTCTTGTTGAAGGAAGTGTGTACTAAAGAAGCAAGTTTTGAGATCTTATGTTCAAGCTATGCCTAGTACAAGGTTTTCATTTCTGCCTGTATATCAAGATGTAGAACTCTCAGCTTCTTCTCCAGTATTATATCTGGCCGCACACTGTCAAGCTTCCCACCATGATGATAATGGGTAATGTACTGGACGTCTAATAATGTAAGATAGCCACAATTTAATGTTTTCCTTTATAATGGTTGTTGTGGTCACAGTGTCTCCTCAAAGCACTCAAAACCCATATATACATAAACATTAATGTATATATAAACTCATATATACAACTAACATTAAACAGACTGAGTGGGATTTATTTATGTATTTATGATATATATTCATATATTGTAGATGAAATATATATACACATACACACATATATGTGTGTTCTCTGACCAAAAAATAATAAGAATGAAGCCAACAATTTGAAAAAGAACTTATAGAGGAATATGTGAGTGTTTGAAGGGACAGAAGAGAAGAGAAATAAGATATAGTTCTATAAAAATCCTCAAAATAAAAAATTAAGTAGATATTTTTTGATAAATTCCTATCTCTACATTTCTACTATCAGTACAACATGTGTATATGTACATCATATACACATACGTATATATTGTGAATTTTAGAACTTACAAAGCTAATACATCTATTTTCTGTCTGAACCATGTTATGTTCAAAATCTCTTGCTTTTAATTGTAAAATGTAAAAGGTTTCTATTAATACATTGACTTTAGCAATACAAATGTTTTCACCATTCTTAGGCATTATTTCCTTATTGACTGTAATGATGTATAATTTAACCCATTTCAGTATTAGCTTACAGACAAGATATTTTGAAAACTGGCATATGTATAAACATAATTTTACATATTTAAAAATATTTGAGATGTAATAATGATAAAAAATTAAGTGAATACAAACTATTTTATAGAGATTTACATTCATTAACACTCTGTTTACAACTTATAATGAACCTCGGTCTTTACTGAATGAATAAGTTACTTTTTTGGGACATAAAACTGAAAATATTGTTCCGCTACTCATATTTATGTATTACCATTACATATACACATTATAATGAAGTATAATTATTTTTATATTAATCATTGTGAACATTATTAATACTTATTATGTATCTATTATTTCTATTCTTCAAAGTTGTTATTTTTGTTATACATTTTAAGGTTTTCTTTTTTTTGCATATTTGATAGCTATTATTTAAAGTGCTTTTATGGCCAGATAGGATTGTGAGCACTGAAATTGTGTAAACTATACACTTTTCTTGTCATTTTTATTTGACACACTAACAGTGACAAGTATTATTACACAGAAATATGCCAATGGAGTAATAAAACTGACAATTTCAAAACTTTCTAAGACATTACAATTGATACAATAATTTTAGAATGGATTTTCAGATGTTTGAGTGTATAAAATAATTTAACAGCTTGCTAAAGGAGGCCAATTGTTTGTTTCCCATCTGCCCAGACTCCCAAAATAATTATACAGAAACCATATTACTTGCAATTCTGTTTGGTCAATAGCTTAAGCATATTTCTGGCTAACTCTTACATCTTAATTTAACGCATCTCCCTCAATCTCTGTATTGCCTCAAGGCTGTGACTTACCAGATAATATTCTGGTGTTTGTCTCCAGTGGGGACTACACGGCTTCTCTCTGATTGCCCCTTCTTTCTCCTAGTATTCAGTTTAGTTTTCTCTGCCTATCTAAGTTCTGCCTGCACTGGCCTAAGACAGTTTTTTTTTTTTAATTAACTAATGGTATTCACAGCATACAGAAGGGACTCCCACATTACCTCCCATTTTCTGTTTAAATAAATGGAAAGATTTAAATTTAACATAGTAAAATTACACAAAACAGTTATCACGCAAGACTTACTGTTACAATATTTATATCTATTTTATCATAACTAAGGAAAACTGTTACTATTCTTCAACTCCATCAAAGACTCCAGAAGAATATAATATAGCTTAAGTAATCAGGAAGTTTATTGTAAGAAACTCCCAAGGCTTTAGAATTGACAGAGACATCTCACTGCCTGGACAGTCACCCAAAGTTCTTCTGTATCGTTGGACCATCCATCCTCAGCTTACAGGCTCATAGTATCAGCAGACTCTTCCATGAAGCAGGAAATTTCAAAGACAGTTCTGTCTATATTGGCAGTTTGTCAGTCACTTTTTTCTGTGTCCCGAAGATTGTCTGACAGACTCTTTCATGTAGCAGGAAACCCAAAGGACTGTTTCACATTTTTTAGGTAACTTTTGCAGTCATTTCTGTGTGGGTCTTACATGCCCAGTTCATACAGGATAAGATCAAGCAGTCCAGGCAAGTGCAGTTTTTGCCCAAATGGCTAACAAACTCCATAAGGAGATTCTTCAATTCCCATCTTCCTCGTGAAGTTATTGGTGCTGCCAGTAGCAGATGTGTCTCAAGGTCCTGAAAAGTCTTAAATTATTAAAACATTTTGAATGTCATATTATGTAGTCTTTGAAAGGTTTGAAAAATGCCTATACATCTGAAATACATCTCTGTACATCTAGAAAATCTAACTAATATGACTATAAAATTGACCATTATAGATGATTATCTATTAACCCATATTTCTTAATTATACATTATATTTTTAAATGAGCTGGACAAACATCATACCTTAATCAAGATCAGAAATACATATACACAATATAACAAAATTGACCTTAAATTTGTATCAATAAACCAAGATCCATACCAATGAAAATCTCTATATCATAGCCCACTTTAAATATAAACTAACATTTATAGACAATATTTGGGGAATTTGGGAGTAGTTCTCTCCAAACTGCTTTCTGCTTTTAGTTGGGTGAAAATTTTTCTTTTGGGGGGTTTTCACAGAGACCTTTTCGGTGGTCTTGATCCATCCAACAAGAGTCTGGAAGTATTTCACAGGTATTCATCCTCTGTGGAAACAAAAGAACATCTTATCCAAAGAAATATATCCATAGACTCAAATTTTGGAATTAAGAAACCTTTAAAACATATATGTTGGTTTAGCTTAGCAGTCCTCAGAATCAAATGTCTCTCTGCAGTCAAAACATTCAAAGAAAATACAATAGTATACATAATCCTGACTCTCTATTTGTATTCCTTCTTTACCTGGCTTATTTTTTCTTTACTCCTGGAGGCCGTAAGTGTGTCACATTGCACTGCCTTTCTCTTTCTGACCCTTTAATTCTACCCTGGATCCCAGACCATGGGCTCCCACATCCACTGTGGGTCCTCTCCTCCCTTACTTTGCTCTGAAAATGGACACACACACACACACACACACACACACACACAGAGGTATGCCTAACTCATGTAAATTAATCTAAATCCTGTAATGTTGACAGTGAAGATTAGTCCTCACAAATAGTTAAGAGGATTTGCAGTGGTTTTCAATAAAGGCCACTAAGATATGCTTAATAAAATAAAAAAAAGATGTATGTAGCAGACAAAGTATACTAACTGTGAAGAATATTACAGATAATCAAAAAATTTGGCTTGAGTCTCTGTTAAAGAATTATGTGAGACATTTCCTTCAAATTATCTCTAAGAGGAAACAGTCTCCTCAGGGTTACAATATATTTATTTATCTCAATAAACTTGAGATAATGGTCACAGTCAGAATGTTTGTATAACAGAGTACTGAGTAAACTAAAGGACACAAGTCTCCAAAAAAAGAGTGTTTCTGCTATTGTCATTTTTCAGATCACTTGTGTTAGTAACAAATCTTAAAACCGGGCTTGCTGCATAATGCAAGATGTATTACACATAAATACGGCAACAAAGCACATGCATTAGATTTCTGGTGGTCTGATTTTGTCAGTCCTAGGAAAACCATGTCCTAGAGATGACCTCATAGCTGATGTTGCACCTGAGGCTAAAGCCCACACATTTTACTTTGAGGAGAAAGAGAATGTGTTCCAAGGCACCAACTCTGTGGACTGAGACCAGCTTACTAGACCTGATGCTCATTATCAAAGGCTAATTTCTTAGTGATTGATGTTTGAGGGGCCAGCACATTCTAGATGTTACCGCACCTGGAATGACTGTCCCAGGTTCTGTAATAATAAGGCTGAGAAATCCATGAGGAGCAGTCAAATAGGTAACCTTCCTCCATTAGCTAATTCCTCTGAATTAGCTCTTTGATCTAGGTTTTCACCAGGTTTGAATTTTTGCCATGACTTCTTTCAGTATTCAGGAATATGTAGTCAAATAAACACTTTCCTCTCCCAACTGCTTTTAGTCAAAGTGCCTTTTGTTTGTTTGAGATTGCAGAAGGATTTTGGAATACTGAGATTAAAAAAAAAAGCTATTGAATTTTGAGAGCTAAGTGGGATGCTCTCTTAGAGATTTGAAGATAATGCTGTGTAACATGAAGATGACCAAAGACTGATTTATGCAGTTCTGAGGGAATTTTAAAGACATTATTACGTCATTTGATCTTTTGAATGAATAGTCTGTGGTTCTGATCACTTGGGGCTCTGGAATCAGCCATAATTAATAAAAGATTTACACCATGGAAATTAAAACTTTGCTTTACTGGGAAAATTAATGCTGGTTAGTTGGAGCTAGAAATTATTAGGGATTAAGAAGAAATGAATATCACTGAGATAAAATATTATGGCATGTGTTTCTTCACTCTTAACACATGAAGTGGTGTAGCACAGGTGGCCTGGGTTGTATCTCTTGCTAGCTGCTGAACTATGTCATTTTAAAGTGTCTTTCAGGGTACTAGATTCTTGGCACAATGAGAAGGCAAAAGAGATAACTAGTGATGATGCTGCCTCAGTATCAGTTGAAATCCTACAGTTGAAGGATCCCTTGATCATGAAGAAAGTTTGAGGCTTAGTACTATGAAGAGATTACCGAAAATACTTTTGATGCAAATACAGTTCAGTCCCATCTGTAGACACTATCATTTTGGAGCTGTCAGTACCGTGGAGACATGCTGGGGAAAGCAGAGGTTATGAAATGTAGCCAGCCCGAGACTAGGAGGCAGGACGTGGGGCTGAAGAGGGCGGGTCTATGATTGTGACCCCAAATACTTTTAGAAGCCCAGAAGATTGTGAAAGAAAATCTATTCATTGAGCACTGAGTTATTAAGTATTTAAGTTTTCTTTTCTTCTTTCCCTTTTTATTAAAACTGAAAAAACTGAAAGATTTTAGTTTTTAGGCAAAGTTTGAATATTTTAAAAAGACTTTTGTCTCTTAAGTGTTTTATTTTTTAAGGCTGCGGAACTTTAAACATTATTATGTTGTAGCCAGGTATACATGGAGAAACCAAAAAAAAAAAAAAAAAGGAAAGAAGAAAAGAAGTAAAAAATTACAATGTTTTATATTGTGATCTTGATATTAATGTGTGATCTGAGCAATTAACAGGAATGAGAAGGTTTTGTCTTAACCTTTGTGCGTCGTTGTTTGTATAGGCTTTGTCTTCTGTCAATTTGATACAAGCTGGAGTCAGTTGGAAGGAGGGAACTTCCGTTGAGGATTTGCCTCTTTCAGGCATTTTCTTAATTAGTGATTGATAGAGGAGGGCCCAGCTCTGCGCAGTTGTTACCACCCCTGAGTTGGAGGTACTGAATGCTATAACAATGAAGACTGAGCAATCAAACAAATAAGCTGTGCTCTTTTATAGTGTCTGCATCATTCCTGAATTCAGTTTCCCACAAGTTTTGCGTTACAGCTTTGGCTTCCCTCAGCAGACTATGATTCTACAAATGGAAGCAAAATAAACCTTTTCCTTCCAGTACTTTGTTAGTGCTGTTTCATCATAACTGCAGAAGCTATTACTAAAACACTGTCCTATAATTTCAAATATTTATCAAATGTTTAATTATTCAAGTAGATATTAATGATCACATACATGCTATTACTATTTAAATTTGTTTTCATCTTTAATAAGTTATATAATTGAGAAATAATGTATTTAATAAAAATTGTTGAAAAATAAATTTGCTTAGGTATCTTATCATTAGATATTTGCTCAAAATATAGCATCTTCATATGCTATGTGCCTAGAGTTACATAAAATTTTATTAGGCAAAAAAGGCATGAAGAGTGAGAAAAATTTAAGAAGTCAGAACTTGGCTTCATTTCACAAAGAAATTCTATGTGAACTTATGTTTTGAAACTGTATTGTTTTCACTAGTAAAATATATTGCTGCATTATGGCACATGTGTCAGTGCATTATATTGTGCATCCTTAAGGAATGTAGAATTTAGTATGGTACCCATGGTTATTTGATTGAGAATGTCTACAGGCTCATATATGTGAATAATGTTTCCCCAGTTGGTGATACTGTTTGCGAAGAGTTAAGAGGTTTGGACTTGTTGGAGAAGTCGTCAATGGTGAGGACTTTGAGGTACCAGAAACCCATGTCTTTTCCAGATAGATATCTTATGCTCTGATTTTGTATTCATATATTTCCTAGCTGCCATCAATAATCCTTTGAGAATGGATGCTAGTTAACACCCACAATATTCCAAAGAGAAAAACTAAAGATTAAAGTAATTAAATAATATATTGTGCTTCACATAGCTTATAAAGAGGAGTCAGACCTTAACATAATGGAATATCAATATTTGTGATCACCCTGATTTGCTCAGTGTAGTTGCTGTTCACCTATTCATCCAGAAAAGCAATCAGTCATTAAAAGGAATAAGGATTAGCTGGGAGGTGGTGGCACACACCTTTAATCCCAGCCCTTGGGAGGCAGAGGCTGGCAGATCTCTGTGAGTTCAAGGACATCCTGGTGTACAAGAGCTAATGCCTAGACAGGCACCAAAGTTACAGAGAAACCTTGTCTCAAACAAAACAAAACAATACAAAAAAAAAAAAGAAAGAAAGAAGGATTAACTTCGGCATAGAGAAAATAGAGTGACATTGATGTCAAAAAAATAAATGTGAGAGAGTTTTATAAACCAATTGGAAAAATCTAACAGCTCTCAAAATTTTTATTCTTTTTTTCCCAAGAACTTGAAATAACATTATTTATTTATTTATTCATTCATTCATTTATTCATTTTTTATTAACTCACTGTGTAGACCAGGCTGCCGTGGAACTGATCTGCCCATGAGTGATGAGATAAATGCATGGCCACCACACTTGTCTGAAATAAAATTACTTTAACAAATCTAGTGGAGTCAAAACTCCTTAAGTTAAGGTCATTGTGTCTTATCACAGCACTAGACAGTAACTTGGCAGGATTATAGCTATTGAGAATAACTATTTCATGAATAATCATGGAAACTTTTCAATATACCAGAACATTAGTTTTTTAGATGCTTGAAGTTATAAAGAATAAAATTTCCTTATTTTTTATTTTATTATTTTTTTCCTAACCACTATACAAACGAGGAAAAATTTCCTTATTTTTAAAACAGGTCACATGAAATAATTTTTATCGGAAGGATAAAAATTCTGTATTTTTAAAACAGAGAATTTTAAAAAATTCATGAAAGAATTTTTATCAGACTTTGTTTAATTTAATCAAATTATGATTTTCTGTTTTATTCTTATTACTATTAGGAAATATTATTTATCACAATTCATTCATTTTCCCAGGACAATAATCAAGAGTTTGAAACTATACTGGGAAGCCAATGACGGAGTTCTGGATGTTTAACTGGCGGTAGAAAAAGATGACATGTACTTACAATTGTTATGATGATAGACAATACTCAGTCAGTGCTCACAGTTCTCTATCTTTTCAATTAACAAAATTCTTCCAAAGCAGGATGCTCATTGTCCTTTTTCATTCTACTTAAATGAACGGATTTCAAAGGCTTTCTCCTAGCTTAAGTACAAATATTTTTATTTTCTTATTAACTCCTGTCTCTGAGGCTCAAAATTGACTGCTCCTCACCAGTGATTATTGTCTCCAGGTAACCTTACTTGCATATTTTTCTATGCATATGATGCAGCAAACTTAGAAATAAATTCCAGCACAAAACTCAAATGAAAGGGAAATCATTATTTTAAAAATAGGGTGCGGGTATATGTCTGACTATTATGTGTATCTGTGTATGTACTTTATTGACCACAAATTGACAGATTTTTTGTGATTATTAATTGCGTAGATAACATATAAACTTTACAGGATATGTTTTCATCATTGAAATAACCTAAGGTAGTATGTTATTAGTATATTTTGATTAAATAATGAAAAACCAAAATGTGGAAATATCAAGTGTCTTGCAGATGTTCTGATAGGGAGACAGTGACAAGTTAAAGGAAGCGCTCCGTGTATGTACACAAGTGAAAGACAATCCTTTAGATCACAGGTGTTCTACCGTTGGTAATACCACTCAAAACTAGGCCCTCTGAATGTGGGTGACAGTTGCATGGCTGGGGCAGACTGCAGGCCACTAGCAGCAGCACCAGGATTTTTTCCAAGTGCTTGTACTGGCTTGTTGGGAACCCATTCTCTTTGGATTAATACCTTGCTCGGCCTAGCTATATTAAGGAGGGCCTTGGCCCTTCCCCAAAACAACGAACCTTACCTTCTCTGAGGAGTGGATGGGGGTGGGATGGGGGAAAGGTAGAGAGAATGGGAGGAGTGGGAACTAGGACTGGTATGTACAATGAAAAAAAGAGAGTTTGTTTACTTTAAAAAAAAATAAAAAAAGAAAGCCGGAAAAAAGAAAACTGTCATCATTCTTTCCTTCATCCACTCTCAGTTGGCCAAACCTCTAGTGAAGCAGGTATTACGATCACATAGAAGCTGGTAACACCCCTCAGAACATTCATATCATTATTGCAGCAAGTTATTTCTTCACAGTCCAGGCACAGGTCTTTGGTTTGATGACATATAAAAGTCATTTTTTTTGGTAACATTCCACCTTATCTATGTAATCTATTCAACATATTTAGATTTTTGTTATTCCACATTATCTAATTTTTGGCTTTTCTGATATTGTTTCCTTTTTGTTTAGAAATAGGGTAGTAGTTTTGTGCAAAAGAAGACAATCTGTCCCTCTATTTAAGATATGTGTGATCTGAATGATTATATAACACATATTTTAAATAAAAATAATTGAAGTGTTTTATTTTACCATTGAATAATGACTGAATTATTTGCATCTACGTTAAGGAATATGTTTATAAAATTCTGCAATCTTCAGGGAATAAAGATTTTTTCTGTTTTACTTTTAACGGTATAGTATGTTAGAGCTATATTTTGTGTCATTAGGCTTAGACATCCCTGGAAAAGTATTGAAAAATAATTGCAAACAGAAATAAGACATTGTTTTTACTGTATGGTATAAATCTCTTGAGTGTTCTGTTCTCTCAAATTGTTCATCTGTGTCTCCTGACACAAATAATGCCTAATTTATAGCGTTGTATTATATCTGTACATTCAAAATGGCTAATGAGAGAAAAATTAAGGTTGTTTATATTTTAAAAATACACAAAGCAGAAGAATGTATAAAAGGAAGGCATGTAGATATCCAGATAGGGTTTCTCATGGTTCTTAGGTTATCTGTGGATGCCTCTAAGACATCCAGGAACTTCTGCCACAGGAAGCTTTGCTTTTACAACAGAGAATTAACTGTGTTGCCCTATTTGGCACTGCTTTTATTAATTCTTGTGGGTTCTATAGATATAAGACATAATATTTTATATATATATATACATATATATATTCATTTCACCATCTGACGTACCCAAGATGGAAGTCTCAATTAATTGATTTAAATGTTCAGAATCTTGTAACACAATGTGGGGAACTCAAGAATGGCTCAAAACCTTTTTCAATATGCTATGTATGCTCCAAAGATTTCGTACTCAATCTTCCTGTATTAGTGTAGCTTTTCCTTGTTATATTTGTTTTAATAGGTTTAAGCAAGATTACATTACATGTTACATTTGATATGGGCATAAGAATGCCATTCTTTTGAAATTGATTTACTAATAATTTTAAAATATAGTATATGTAAAGGTTGTTAACATTTACATTTTAAAAACATCTATTCCAGTACGATATTGTATGGTGAATATCAAAAGGAGAACCACATTAAAATGCATAGGTGTTATTAATAGAACATATTGTACTATCAAAATAAAATACGTAGTAAGGCCCTCTAGGATCAGTTTCAGGCCCTTAGCTATTTAACATATTTATTAGCAATCTGAATAGAGTGCTGAGAAGCAGATGATTCAAAATTGAGAGGAAAAGCAAATAAAATGTTTGAAGATTAAAGGTTCAGTAAGATCTGGAAATTAATAGAATGGGCAAAGGGTTTCTTAAGTCAGCGTTTGCATATTTGTTAGAAAAGGAAGAAACAAGCCTAAATTGCAATTTTAAGCAGACTCTTTTTTTTCCATTGGAGAGATCTGTAATCGTGTGTTCTAGACCAAGAATATCCAGTATACACATGTGCATAAATGAGCTATGAAGTTATGCACATTACTATTAAAGACACATGCATGTGAGGTGAGATAAAGGGAAAAAAGCACCAAGATGTAAACCAGTGACTGAATCACATCATAGGAGAGCTGTGGACATAGGAGAGACTTTGCTGTAAAGTGCTCAAAGGTTCAACAGTAATATATACAACTAGAGGTATAAATTTAAAGCATAATGCAGTATTAAACCACAGCTGGGGCATAGTTGTTTTCTATAAAGAACAAAGTGTCAGTCAGAAAAAACATATAGAGAACACATAAAAAGATGACTCACTAAATAAGTGACATGAGATATTTATGAAGCAAAATGATGGAGAAATTAATGTAGAAATCAGGATGTACCCAAAAGGAGTAGTTAATTACAATAGAAATTATAATTTAAACCAAAATTTCAGACCAAATTGTTGAAACTTTTAAAAAGGAACAAAATTCAGTATTATACATAACACTAAGTTATTTTGTGCAATTGTTTTTCTATTAAACTTTAGATATTTGAGCTTCTGTATTGTCGCTAACACTGAAATTGTTTCTGGAAGTTTACCTTAAGGGTTTTGATGTATTTTTTATTACATTTAGGTATCTCTGCCACTGTAGTTTTGCATGATTTGATGGTGACTTCCCTGTTTGTTTATATTGAGAATATTTAATAAAGAAATACAGGAAAAGCAGCTTGATGAAAACTAGGAAGTATCATTATAAAGTTACAGAAGCATCAGTCTGGGTGTTTTATATTCCTTTATTAATGCTGTAAATTGAAATGCAAATGTGAGTGTTAGAAGAATATATTAAGATCTAGTAATATCTAATGGAATTACTTAAAATTAGCTAGATTCTTGAAATATATAAGTATGCATTTAGAATATCCAGGGCTAATTAACCAAAACAAGTATTAGGGAATGATTAGGAAGTTAAGGCAAGGGATTGATTATTTTATAATGCATAGACAGATATAATTTCTTTGAATACAAATTGGCAGGCTAAGAAAATACATATATATATATATATATATATATATGGTGATTCTAAACTGCACTTATATAGAGAAATATGAATTGTTTATACATATATCTAATACTTCTTAATTATTCAAGTGACCTAGAAATAACAAATTTTTTCTTGTTTTTTATTGATTTTCAAAGATACTGATTATTAAAAAGAGACTATCTTAATTAGAATAACAAATGAGATTTATCTGCTCTCTTATAGAACATTTATTGTTTGATATTTTTATTCATTCATTTGGTAATTTTTAACTCTCCATCGATTTCTTGTGTTATTCTTAATTCTTTTTTTTTTATTTTGAGACAGTGTTTCTGTGTAGTTTTAGAGACTGTCTTGGAACTCCATCTTTAGACCAGGCTGACCTCGAACTCACAGATATTTGCCTTCCTTTGCCTCCCAAGTGCTGGGATTAAAGGCATGTGCTGCCACTGCCTGGCCTTAATTCTTAAGAAATGCCCCAGACAGCAGTAGAAACCAGCCATGCTCCCGTGCTTCTCAAGGTGGGCAACAGATTGATAACCATATATGTACTGTAGAGGTGGAAACAATGGAAAAATAGAGCAGTATCCATAGTGTTCAGAAAGGTGGAACTGGAATGTGACATTGTGATAGGCATGAGAGAGGGCTGGGGTCTATTGTATAACAGTAGGTTTGACAGGGTAGTCTTCAACAGTCTAGACTTGAGGCTGATGCAGACATGGCACCCTGAATACAACTGTGGATCACCCTGTCTATCGGGCAACAATGGAGGCCCTTGATATGGAATTGAGGAATGGTTCACTTTCTATATTGGACCTCCTCAAAAGATCACCATGGTCCATGATGCCGCTGGATGATGTGTTGATATCTGTGCTTCATGCTGCTGTCCCAGGCTGTCATGAAACCAAAGTGCCATGTCCTTGGTGTGTGCTGCTGACTGAATCCTTGGTTACGTCCTAAGGTTTTGCAGACTATGGAGTAGGCATGTTGATGTGAGAGGCCTGTGATATCACCTGGGAAGGGGGATATTTTGATATGCATAACCTGTGGAGGTGCATGAGTCCTGCTGTCTATGCTGCTGCTGAGGGCCATGGGTTAGTTGGTGGTCCTGATACAGCCTGGTCATGTTGATTTTGATGTGGCCTATGTTCCTACCCAAGGCCATGGGGGTATCCTTGGTCAATGCTGCTGCCTAAAGCCATGTTGATGTCAGAGGGCCATGCTGCAGGCCAGGCACCATGTCAACATGAGTAGCCACGGGAGGAGGCCACGTTGACATCTGTGGTTCATGAGCCCACTGAGGTCTATGTCTGCATCCATGGACATTGCTGCCACCTGAGAGCTTGGGTGATGTCTGTGGATCAACGGCAGCTGGGTTGAAGTTCTTCTGGTCTCTATTCTCAAGAGAAATTGTGTGAAAGCCCATTTAACTGTGAGCATGCTCACTATAAAGACCAAAGAAGTAACTTTTTCAGTGAGAGAAATTAATGCAGACACACAGTTGAGGAAAAAGGGACACAGAAGAATCTCTGACAACACCTACCTCTTCCAACCCCTCACCATCCCCCAACGTAACAGCCTAAACACAAAGTCATCAAATAGAGCTCTTAAAAAGTGTGATAAGGAGGCTGAAGTATAGTTCTCCATAACTGATGACTTATGTTGGGGGTGCAGGAATGAAAGGACTCATTTCTTTTAAAGGGACATGCAACAGAGAGTTTGACCATGCTCCAGTGAATATGTAAATTAAACATTGGACTTCTTTATTTTTTTTTTAATTTTGACTTTAATGTTTTTGATGGGAGGTCACAAGAGTGGGGAATAAACATGGAAGGACTGGGAAATGAATGTAATCTGGTATATGATGTGAAATTCCTAAAGAATAAATAAATATATTACATTGGGGAAAAAAGTGTCCCTACTCTTCTTCCATGGCTTCTTTACCTTATGTATGTGAGCCATAAAGTTAGTCAGAATTTCATTTTATTTTATTGTAATATTGTAGGATTGTCATATTATGGAATCACTTTCTTTCCATCTCACCCTTGCTTTCTTTAAAATCTGTGGCCTCTTTTTATTAATTTTTGTTCTATGAATACATATAAATATAAGGAATATAGAAATATATTTGGCCTCTATAATATTACTTGAATGTATGTTTTCTGGAAGAAACAGTCTTTTCTAGGGCTAAGCACTTCAATTGGTGCTTAACCCTGAAAACATACATATCAGTAACATACAGACTGAGCAAGTTTTATTTAGTGATATATATGTATAGACATATTGCATTTAATAACAAGTGAAAAAGATACGATGACTTTGAAATATAATTTTTTAATGTAGCATGAATTTTAAAAATTCATCAAGTGATAGCCTTGGTTGTTCATGCCCAGAATCCTAGCACTAGGGGCCCAAGGCAGGTGGAAATTCAAGCCCTCGGGATTACCTTGTGTGTTTCAGCACAGACATGGCTAAAATGTGATTTTTTATGTTAAATTCAAACAAAAGAAACTTGAATTTAAATCTAAAAGTGAAGAAAAATTAACTTGGAAGGACAATATTTTAAAATCTAATTTGTGTACATGGGGTAAATATTGTAAGAAAAGACATGAGGAATACAAATATGAAGGGAAACGTATCTGCAGTCGAAGCCTGTGTAAATGACTACAGATATTTGTGTGCACTGCTGACGTGGCCCTCTTCATGTTGGCATGAAGGGTCCTGGCAAACCTGCAAAAGAGACATGTACAATATGCTTGTGATTTCCCACTTGAAAGACAAAAGTAAATGTCAGGATTTGAGTTAAAAATTGATCTAATGGATTAAAAACCCATCTGAAACATATTTACCAAAGGAGACTAGGTTTACTGTTTGACACCACTGTTAGAAGCACGTCAGCTTCAGGATTATTTCTGTCATGTTCACATCCTGTCGCCTAGAAATTATCTTCACAATTACAGTCTTACGAGTTCACTTTATAGATATAATTTTAACTATCTTGTCCAAAGTTTTCTAAAGTATTTTATTTTAAATTCGACAATTAACTTTCTTTGAAACTAATCCTTCATAGTTTTATGTCAGAATACACTCTTTTTCTTTCTTATCACTGTTTTTTTTTCCTCTGGTTGCTAGTTAACTTTAATGCATCAGTCATATAATTAGTTTAAAAATACTCTTTAAATATATTCTGCTAAAGATATTATGCACCTATTACATTTGAGACAAATTTCTTTATTAAGTGTACAAGTCTTCTTTCCTCCATGTTATCTGATAGAAAAGATGAGATTATGGTTTAAAAATATCATTGAAATCAGGAAACTTTTATTCACATTAAAATTGAAGTTGGTTTTATTCTAGAAAATTAACTTAGTGATATTTTCTGATCTCATATTACTTACTTTCTGAGGATATTTAAAATAGTGAAATATCTTAATATTTATCATTTAAAATATCAATCCTTATTAAATATAATGCTATACATTTTGTTAGCAATTATTTTCAGATTATTAATGAGTATTAAATACATATATATTTATACATTCAGATAATTTAAGAAAAATCTTTATACACAATATTGCTATGGTAATAATATTGCTTTTTTAGAATGTTAAGTATAACAGCAATTTAGTGAAAACAATAAAAAGTATGTTTCATCTGTATTTACTATTGTATCATTAAGCATATGTTAAATTAGGAGAAGAAAACTTGCATTGCTAAACATCTTGGGTTTATTTCAGAATATAGTAAGAAAATATAATAAAAATACCATGGAGAAATTAAAACAAAAGGATCACAACTCATGTTTGGACACATATTTTCCCTTAAAATAAATTTGTTTGTACTTATTTCTGTCCAACTCTGACTTCCACTAAAGCACATAAGCTGACTAATAACAATTTTCCTATGGGAAAAAATGGAAGATTAACAAATATCTGTGAAACCCTACAATATCAGTATTGAAGAGTTTGTTTGAGTTTGTTTTCTCAAAGAAGTAAGAGTCAACAGCAACGGACAGAGGGGCATAACAGTTCTCAAACTTGGTACCTGGGAAAGTAAACTTTAAGAGTACATTACCTTCAATGCCAGAAATAAAGCAGAGAGAGAAAATTGGAAATGTTGACTTTTTACATCCAAAATTGTTATTGGAAGTCTATTTTTTACGGATAATCTAAACTGATGATTATTTTCTCTCTCCCAACTCAACCCAGATACTTCCTACTTCCCCCAGCCATTTCTTTCATACATTCATTAGAATATAACTATGCATCTAAAACATAATAATAGACCAAAATTAGATAAAATTGAATGCAAACAATCCAGAAAAAGACAAAACAAACAGAAGAAAAAGAGCCAAAGTAAAAGCCCAATAAACACATATAGACACAGAGACACACATGTTCACATACATACAGAAATCTCATAAAGACATACAAGCAGAAACGATAGTATATACTCAAATTAGCATGCAAGTATTTTAATCCCTAATGAAACATTATGAGAGGAAGAACCTTAAAAAAATTACTGAGTTTTTTTGGTTCTGGCCTTCTTCTGCTTGGGCATTGGACTTTCTATAAGAATGGTTTGTTTCTCTAGGATATCACCTAGCTTCTGGGTTAGAATGGATGCCTGAGTAAACTTCCATCATCAACACTGGAACCCCTTCTGGCGTAGACCTGTGTAGGACTTGTGCCCATTGAGAATATCTCTGAGAGCTCATGAGTGTCAGGTCTCTGTATTTAAATTTCTTTTTCTTTGGTATCCTCCATGTCCTCTGGCTCATACAATCACTCTTCTTCCTCTTCTGCAGAGTTCCCAGAGGCTCAATGGGAGGGATTATGGGTCCATTAATTTAGGACTGAGTGTTCCAGGACTTTTCCCTCTCTGTAAATTGTCCAACAGTGGATCTACTGTTTTTTCCCCATCTAGAGAAGCAGGAAGTGTAGTAAGGAGGACAGGGTTGTGTTTTTGGTGCCCGGCTCCCGGCGTAGGGTTTTTTGTTTTGTTTTGTTTGGCTTCCTGTGTTTGAAATAATTATACAGAATCTGTATTAATTAAATGACTGTCCGGTCTATTAGTTTTAGTCTCTTTTTGTTTAACTCTTATATTTTAAATTAACCCATATTTTTAAATTAACCCATATTTAATAATCTGTGTATTACCACGAGGATGTGGCTTATTGGTATGAGTTTAACCAGTGTTTATCTTGGGCCGGAGAAACATGGTGTTTGTCTTTTTTTTGTTTTGTTTTGTTTTGTTTTGTTTTTTATCCTGTTTACTCCATCTATCTGATTTTTGTCCTATTAAGAGACCAAGGCATTTTTTTTTTATTTAACCAATGAAAGCAATACAAATGAAGAAGTACCTCCTACACCAAGGAAGCATCTGTGCTGATGGCTGATCAAATACACACACACACACATACACACACACACACACACACACATACACACACACACACACACATATCAAAATGTCTTTAAAATTCATTTTATTCCTATGTCCTTTTGCAGAGCAGGAGTATTTGATTTTCCCATAGGTCTCTGAGATATCTTGTCTGTTTATTTACCACTCCACCAATGTTGCCAATGGATTCAAAATCATGTAGTCAACTTTAAATTGAATGAGGCATTGGTTGGTGATTCCCACAAGTTTTGTGAAATGTAAACAGAGACTTTTCTTTTTCCCTGCCACTCAGAGTTGAATAATAACGCACAAAGTATATTAATTACAACACTGTTTGGCCAATAGCTTAGGCATATTCCTAACTAGCTCTTACATCTTAAATTAACCAAATTCTATTAATCTATGTATCAATACAAGGCTGTGGCCTACAGGTAAGGTTACAGCATCTTTCTCCATTGGAAGCTACAAGTGTCTCCTTGAGTCTGGCTACTCTCTCTCTCTCTGCCTGTCTGTTCTGATATCCTGCCTGGCTTTACTATGCTAAGTCAATCACCAAAACAGTGTTATTCATTAACCAATAAAAGCAAAACATATACAGAAGGACATCCCACACCAGTAAAACAATTACACTTGTACATCTTGTATGCAGATTACCATTGTAGATTGAACAAAATAGTAGTTTGGCTGGTGTTAATCTTCCTCAGTTGGTAATATGTAGTATTCCTTCCAGTACCATGAACACTAGTAGTTAGGAAGAATGCTCGAGGTAGGCAACAGCTCAAATTCTTCATGTCCAATGAGTTTTATAGATGTTATATTCAGTAACAGTTCTTTACTATATGTTTGTGGAGAGGAACCAATTTCCTTGGCCATACCGTGGGTTTCTTGGGGGTTCTTTGTCTTGAACTCCTTTGTCTCGCAGTTCAGTAAGGTGTAACTTCATTCTTGAAACTGAAGACTTCATTTTATGATGAGTTGTCCCATTGGGGAATATATTATTTGGTGATTCCACAGAATCATGTGCAAATGTGTATAAATGTGTAAATATGCTTGTGTGAGTGTGTGAATATATATATTGGAATGACTTAGAGGCTGCAGTTCAACAATGGCAAGTTGTGAATGGAAAGCCCAAGAATCTAGTAGCTGCTAATTCCCACAAGGCTGGATGTCCCAGCTAGTCTTCTGTGCTGCAATCCCAATGAAGCAGGCTCCCATACCAGTGAAAGAATGTATGTGATTTCAAGGTGAGGACAAAAAAAGTGAAGATTGAATTTTTCCTTCTTCCATTGTCCTTCTATAGACTTCTATAGACCAGAATAAAGTGTGGTTCAGCTTAATGGTGTGCCTTCCAGCCTTAAGATCTGGATCAAAGGCATGTTAAAGTCTTGCCTCAAGATCTGAATCACAAGCACAGCCTACATTTCTGGATTATAATTCATTCCTGATATAGTCAAGCTGAAAACCAAGATTAGCCATCACACTCACTAAATATGATTTTTTTCTAACCATTCATTTATTGAAAATTTTATTCTTTAACAAATGAGTAATATCCCATTGTGTAAGTGTATCACGTTTTCCCAATACATTCATTTTTGATGGATATCTAGACCATTTCAGATTCTGACTACTATAAATAGAGTATCAATGAACATGGCCGAGCAAATGTCTCTATAATAGAAAGAAGAACCCTTTCATTCATGCAAAAAAGTAGAATAGTCAAATATTGATGTAGATCAATTCCCAAATACTCAAGGAACTGACGCAATGATATCCTTAATTGCTGTACAAGTTGAGCTCCTATCAGCAAGTGATGAGTGTTCACCTTATCAGCATGAGCTATCATTTGTTTTATTGTTCTTACTTTTTAAAGATGAAATCAAAAAGTAGTTTTGTATTGTAATTGCATAATAACTAAGTTTGTTGAACTTTTCTTGTATGTTTCTTTGGCATTTGAATTTCCTCTTTTAGAAATAACTTTTTATACTTAGACCCTAATTTTTAATTTGGATATTTTTTTCTTAAATTCTTGGTACTTTATATATTTTAGATATTATCTCTCCATCATATGTGGAGTTGGTAAAAATCCTTTCCCATTCTATAGCTGGCTGCTTTGTCCAAATGATGGTATCTTTTGACTTACAGAAATATTTCAGTTTCGTGAGGTACCGTTTATTAATTGTTTTTAGTGTTTGTGCTCTTGGTGTTTTGTCCAGAAGATTGATTCAGTACAAATGAGTTCAAGGTCATTTCCAACATTTTCTTCTATCACTTTCAGTGTACTTATTTTTTTTATTGAAGTCTTTGATCCATTTAGGATTTATTTTTTATCAGAGTGGTAAGTATGGATTTATTTGAATTCTTCTACAAGCAGATATTATTCAACTTGACTAGCAACATAATTGAAACTGCTATATTTTTTCCATTGTGCATTTCTAAAGCTTTCTCGAAAATCATGTGTCCTTAAGTATCTACCGTTATTTCTGGGTTTTCTATTTCAGTCCAATGATCAAAGGTGCTTGTTTCTATAGTAATTCTACTGTTTATCATCACTAGAGCTTTGTAGTTCAACTTGAAATTGGCAATAGTGAGACCTTCAGCAGTTCGTTAATAGTTAAGGATTGTTTGAACAATCCTGGGCTTTTTGGGTTCCCATAAGAGACTGAAAATTGAACTTTCTTGTTCCATAAAGATTTGTGTAGGAATTTTTATAGAGATTGCACGGAATCTGTGAATTGCTTTTGGTAGGGTCGGGTTTCTTCCGATAAGCATGGGAGATCTTTCCATCTTCTGATTTCTTCAATTTCTTTTTTCAATGTTTTATGGTTCTATAATACAAGTTTCTCACTTGTTTGCTTATAAATGCCTATGTATATGCATATGTAAATATACACATATCTACACTCATACATATATATATTCACACATATGTGTGTGTGTGCTAGTGTAAAACACATTGTTTTTTTGATTTCTTTCTCAATCCATTTGGCATTTATATTTAGGAAGGTAACTTTTTGTGATTTAATTTTGAAGCCTGAGAATTTGCTGAAAATATTTATTAGTTGTAGATGTTTCCTGGTGTGAATTTTTAGAATGACTTAGGTATCTACTCATACAGTATGCTAATAAAGATACCTGATTATTTTTCTCATTTGTGATAAATTATTTTATTAAATAAATATGGGGAGAATGGATTACCTTGTATTATTTTTGATTTAGTAGAAATGCTTTGAGTTTGTCACATTTAGGTTTTGTTAGTTGTGTCTTGCTATACCTCATTTTTATTGCATTGAGGTATGTCCCTTGTATCATCTCTAGTCTCTCTAGCACTTCCATAATGAAGGATCCCTGGATTTTGTTAAGGCCTATCTTCTTCTAGTGAGATCACCATGTGGGCTTTGTCTTTCATTTTGTTCATGTTTTGGATTACATTTATTGAGTTACAAAAGTTGAACCATCCTTGCAACTCTGGAATGATGCCAACGTGATAAAGGTGTATGATTGATACATTGTGTGTGTTCTTTTATTTGGTTTCTGATATATTTTATTGAGAAATGCTGCATCCATGTTTATGAAAGAAATTCATCTGAAACTCTCTCTTCTTTTGTCCTTATGTAGTGGTAACTGGTGTTTGTAAAAAGTTTGAGACATGTTCCTTTTCTTTCTACATTGTAGACTAATTTGAGGAGTTCTGCCATTAATTCTTTGAAATTTGGGTAAACTTCTGTATTCAAACATCTGGCCCTGGACATTTTTTGGTTGAGATATTTTTTTAATTACTACTGTTTCTATTACACTGGGGTTATAGTTATGTTTAAAGTGTTTGTCTGATGTTGATTTAACTTTGGTATGTAGTATATTTCAAGAAAAGTGTTCATTTATTGGTTTGTATAAATTTCCCAGTTGGATGGAGTTATGGTTTTTAAAATATATCCTCATGATTCCCTGAATTATTTCTGGGTCTCTCACAATGCCTCCATTTCAGTCTCTAATTTTATTAATTCAGATATTCTTCCTCAGGTATACTTTTATGTTAATTTACCTGTTTCAAATGTTAAATAATACTGTGATTAACTAGTTACACTAGTTTGTAAGAACCATAAGAAAAAAAACTAACTGTAATTAAATTGCTACGTTTATTTATACATGAAGTCATGAAGCAAAGTTAAATATTTATAAATAAAATTTATTTAAGGGTATACAACACATCACAATGTCACTGTTTTTAACCACTGGTATTTCTTGTTCACTTCAAAGATTTTTAAAATGATTTTCTATTGGAAAAATAATGAATTTGATGAGTTGATAATTTGTTCATCATTATTCGAGATTACACATACCAGAGGCTATGAAATCATATTGGAATTTTTTAAATAGTCACACTTTCTTGATCACGAATATGAGTTCCCATCAGCATATGGTATAGAGGGTGTTTTACATGTATTATTTTTCAAAAATTAGATAATTGTTAAAATATAGTTAGAAAAGAAGTAAAACATATTTTGTTTCAATAATGATAATATTCAGTAGAAACAAATTCCAATATCTGACTTTTTTGAAAGCACTGATAAATAGAGGACATTATTAGATATATTTCAAATGTAAAATTGTTCAAGGAGACTAACTCACCAAGGTCATATGCCTTGCAGCTTTGCAAGATGCTGTTTTTGGCTTGTAGGAACCAGGACTCTGGTATTAGTAGCTCATTAGTCTCGTCTACAAAGAAATGGATGCCCTTTAAGAAGAAATAAATGAAAAGTAGGGCAGAAAATGCTACCATGGATACCACACTGGACACAGTGATGTAGTGATGTATTTTGAAAAATTGTTGGATAAAAGTGCAGGAAGAACAAGGAAAAAAAGGCAAAATGCTGCTGTCAAAGTCTTCCAAGGACAGCACAGTATGACCCATCTTTAATTTATATCTCTCCCAACGTCATCCATACCCTTTAGCCTGAAGATGCTACTAATAAAGGAGGCTACAGAGTTACAGAATATAGCAAAACTATTCTGGAGTCAATCAGTAGTAATTTTTACAGTTTTAAAATAAGGAAAAAATCAATAAATCTTAGAAAGATATTCAAACTCAAATGTTTAAAAGAATGGGAATGGTGAAATTGATGAATATCAAAGACAAACTGCCTTATAGAAAACATGAAGATAAAACAGTAAAGATTTAGCTAGCATTTGACGAGCTATAAATTCACGTAAGTATCGTCATTCTCTTAGCCTTCGTATGAATTATACATGCAAAATTAAAGGAAAAACTATTAGATTAAGCATAATAAACATTAAAGGACATAGCATATATGATATTTATTATGGGAAATCTTACATAATAAACTATTAATTTCTAAATGTTTCAGATTTTAATTTTTCTTATGTGTCATCTTTTATGGAGGAAAGTGATGTTAAACAATGTGAAAAATTTTGGGAATTAGAAACAAAACACTTTCCTGAAGGAGACATTCAGGACATTGGATAATAAATTGTTTTCATGTATTTGATGAAACTTTATGAAATAACTTTATAATAGTGATTAGCATGTATTTCTTCCCAAGTAACTCTAATAAAATAGTTGCTTGAGTTAAATAAGGAAATTATAGTATTGAAACAGAGGGCAAGCAGTGTGATTTTTGTGGAATAAATATCTGTAATCACAGAAAAGCATGGGACGCTGAAGAAAATGTTACAGTTTAGTATGGTACTTTAGGCTTCTTGAAGGCCCATGTGTATGGAAAGTGACAACTGATCTGCCTTTTGACAGATAGATTCGTGTTAAAGCAGCCAAAGGTTAAACGGTATTCTAGATTTATTATTAATGGTTTTGAGGTGTTGAAAAAAACCTAATGAGTTCAGAGATCTGCAAATAGTATTTTTTTATGCTGAAGATAAATTGGAGAAGCTTTAGAAATAGCAAGGAAGAAGGTTTTAATTGAATTATAATTGCAGTCCCCTCTAGTATCTGTTCTATAACCAAATAAACAGAATCACTTGGGGAGAATAGTTAATATGTACAAGAAAAAAATCCTTTATCACATATTTAAATCTAATTGTTCTTCTTTATAGTCTACTAAACATAAGTTTTAGATTTGTTTTATTTAAAAGTAGATACATGCTGCAGGTAACTTAAAAAAAACTTACTTTTGATATGGGGTCTCACTTATGTAGACCAGGCTGGCATGAATCTTGCCAGGATTGCCTAGAAATGAAAGAAATCTGCCCTGCCCATTCCCACACAGGACTGGGATTAGAGGTGTGTGCCACTACACCACACCTGTAACTTGCAAAAACTTAAATATAATGAAATGAGAGATTCAGTTTAGCAGTTGCACTAGCAAAATTACAAGCACTTTATGGATCATTCACTGTAGGAAAGTGATGTCCAAATTATTTCATACATTGATTGGCCTGTTTGGCAAGTCTTTCAGAGCACCACTGATGAGAAGAAGGGACAGGGATAGAAAGGGAAATTAAGGTACAAGTAAAGTCTTGCGTGAAATGACTGAAGCATTCCAAGATATCCTCAGATTTGAAGGCATGACAGTTTCTGAAATGGCTAAGGTGACAACATTTTGGGCTTGACCTGATTTTATTTACATCTGCCTAGATACTCCATAGTCTCCCTCACCCCAGTAGAAATATGTGCCTGGACAAAAGTTATAAAACTGTTCAAAATCCCGGTCTTGGTCCAGAAGAGATGATGTTTTTTTTTTCAGGCTAAAGAATTAAATGAAAATAAATACGAAGAAGTACAAATCAAAAGTAATTGTTATGTAGTATCCTGAAAATAACTCTAAGTTCTAACACTCTCCCCATCCACACACTAACGTAATTGCCAATTTTGTCTTTTAAAATACCTTGTGCCTCTTTGCTTCAGTACCAAAAAACTCTAGGGCATGAATGACTCTTGGTGGCCAACTAATAAAAGGAATTATATAAAATTTTAGCTGGCTTAATTAGCATAATTCCATAATATTCCAACATGGATCATTTCAATGTTGATAATACAAGATGTTGTAAAAGTCAACTAGGATAGCATGAGGCATCATTTTTCTTATATGAGAAAATATAAAGGAGGCTATGATTTTTCTCAATTGATCCAACTGCTATTTTCTGGGTGGGGCATTAGAAGCTTTTCTTGCTGTAATACAGATATATAAAACTAAATATAGTCAAGAAAAGGTTTGACTTTCTCATACTTCTGCTAAACATTTCTTTGTTTTTGTTTTTATTAGTTTATTAAGTTTATATTGATTTACATTTTTCCAACCTGATCACAATTTCTCCCCACTCCTCAACCTCCCAGTCCTCCCCACCAATTTCCTCCCCCATTCCATTCTTCCTCCTTTTGCTTCAGAAAAAGGGCAGGCCTCCCATGTATATCATCAGCCAGTCACAGCATATCAAGTTGTAGCATTTCAAGACTAGGCAACCCCTCTCCTATTAAGGCTGTGTGCCTTGGTCAGTCACATGCAAGGTCTCTGATTGACGGTTCAGTCTCTCTGAACATCTAAAAGCCCAGATTAGTTGATTCTGTTGGTTTTCTTGTGGTGTCCTTGACAACTCTGTGTCCTCTATTCCTTCCTCCTCCTCTTCTACAGGGTTCCCCGAACTTTTCCTAAAGTTTGATTTTGTGTCTTTGCATTTTTTTCCATTAGTTGCTAGGTGAAGCCACTCCGATGACAATCGGGCTAGACAACAATCTATGTTTATAGCAGAATATCATTAGAAATAATTTCATTGACTTTTTCCCCTCTTTGGTCATTAATGTTTGGTTTTATTTTAGGTCTCTAGGCTGTCCAGCCTCTCGGGTCCTGGCTCTGCAGGAAGTGTCATGGGTGGGCTTCCTCTCATGGAATGAGGATCAACTTGGACCAGTCATTGGATGGCCACTCCCAGAATTTCTATGCCACATTTACATCAGCACAATTTCAACTCCATCCATAATCTCCCCATCCGACTCCTCTTATTCCCACATCCACCACCCTCATTAAGACTTCTCCCACCTCCATTCACCTGTAATGTCTATTCTTTTTCTCCTTACAGTGACATCCATGTGTCCCCCCCAACCCTGAAAGTCATCTTGCTACTTAGCTTCTTTGGGTCTGTTGATTGAAACATGTTATCCTTTATATTGCAGCTAATATCCACTTATATAGCAGTACATATCATGTTTGCTTTCTGAGTCTATATTATCTCACTCAGAATTATCTTTTCTAGTTCCGTCGGTTGCCAGCAAATTTTGTGATGTCATTGTTTATAACAGCTGAGTAATAATCCATTGTGTAAATGTACCATGTTTTCTTTATCCATTCTTTGGTTAATAGACATTTTGGTTTTGTTCAGGTTCAGGATATTGTGAATAAAACTGCTATAAACATAATTGAGCAAGTGTCTTTGTGGTATGTTACAGCATCCTTTGACTATATTCCCAGGGATGGTATAGCAGGATCTTGAGACAGTTGAATTCTCCATTTTATGAGAAACTACCATATTGATTTCCAAAGTGCCTATACAAGTTTGAACTTCACCAGCAATGGAGGAGTGTTCTCTGTATTCTACATCCTCTCAAGCATGAGAGATCTTTTTCTTAAATTCAATTTCAAATTCTTTTTTCCTAATGAGCACTTCTGTGACAGACTTGTGCAATGTGATGACAAATTATTCCACAGCATCTTCTTTTGTACCATGAAGAGGTTTCTCTTAACAAGAAGAAAAAAAAAGGAATAGAGAATTTCATGGAAGAGGGACAATGATCTCAGACAAATGACAGGAAAGATTCAGTCAAATAATATCTTAAAGTGAATTGAAATCAGCCGTGAAAATGCTAACAATAACATATGCCAAACATTGGAAGAAATATGGCAGCAATGTTACAGTTCATTAATTGTTACTATTAATGAACTGTGTTTAAGTTTCTACATTTCAGAGTATCAGAATGGATTTTTACTTCATAGTAAGATAATATATTTGCAATCATGATTTAGAGACATTTCAAACATGGAAAGTTATCAGACATGCTTTGTAAGAATGTATACTTTTAGTTATGCTTATAAGCAACTGTACTGTCATTGTTTGAAAAGCTCTGCTTAATTATGATATGCCATTTAAAAATTGTGTGTAAATTGTCCATCTTCCATAAAATTCTCTATTTCTTTTGTTTCTTCTTCTACATTTATGGCAGTGAATTTTCAGTTTATCTGATTTATCTGAAACTGAAATTGTGGTGCTATTTT